>JANIMX020000242.1:3531517-3544341 GCA_024582655.2 Erythroxylum kunthianum | reverse complement strand
TGGAAGCTACCTTATCACTCCGAAACATAATCGTCATCATGCTCAAATTCTTTAATTTTGGGGTTGGGGTTGGGCTGTTGTATTGTCTTAATAACAAGATTGTGCTGTCCTCCAACCTTGGCAGTGTATGAATTTGACGCTGCAGCTAATGCGGCAGAAGTCATCAAGGGTAGAAACTTCTCTTTGGAAATTCATCACTGATTAATTTTGTCTTATGGAGCATGATTTTCAGACAGAGTTCATCGTTGGAACTTGACATTTCACATTCTGGAATTATGATTTTTTGTTCATCAAATCATCAATGCACTTCCATTCTGCTTTGCAGTTCAGAGAAGACCAGAGCTTAGGTTGAATGTAGAACTTATTGTTGAAGCTATTAGACAGGAGAAACCAAAATGCATATTCTTAACTTAAACAAACAACACTGATGGGAGGTAGTTGACAGGTGGTTGTCTTGAAATTTCATATAATTTGGTTGGTATTTTGTCATAAAATCCAAGGTCTCTGATTTGTTCCCATTTCAAAATTGTGGCCAATGATTAATGCTCCTGGTTCATTTAGTATTATCTTAGTTCCTCAAGGTCTAAACAGGAAGAAATGTGTTCTTTATTGAATTTCAGGTGAAAACAACTTTCGTATCGCCTTGGCTTGGCTCTAATATTAAAAATAAAAAATTTCGAATAATTATTGTGATATCATAATTATTAAATTATATTTAGGTATATTCTTAAATTGTTCTTATTTATAGTTTTATCAAAAATTAATAAAATGGTAAAATTATCACAAGTTATTTTTAAGAAATTCATTAATCTAAAATATTTACATAAGTGTGAGTGCTTATTAAAAAATAAATTTACTTAATTAATAATTTTGAATGAAACATTACTTTTGTAAACAATTTTTCTTTAAATTAGTTAATATGAGAATTATTGTGTTGTCATATTATTTGAAAATAACTCATGGTAGTAGTTGGATATTATATAAGAATTATTTATGATAGAATAGTTAGTAGTAGTTGGATACAATATAAATTGTATGAAGATGCGTAAGTAAATAAAGTCTTATTTATCTTAAATTAATTAAGACTAATGTTTGACTATTTTTAATTAATAATAATTTGGATAATTTAAGAATTTTTTGGATATAATGAATTGAAATTTAAAAAAATTAAAATATAATATTGATTAATAGGATATTCTATGTCTAATGACCAATATGATTAAATTAAAATTAAAAAATTTATATGTTTAATTGCAAATATCAGTATAATTTATAATTATTGTTAATATATTACTTAAACTAAGTTAGATTTAATATAAAATTAAAAAACTAAATTTTATTTATAATTAAAACTATTTTAATTTTGAATTTGAATTAAAGAGATTAGTAAAAAAGAAGTTGTAGAAGAGTCGATTGATTTGTCGATCGACAAGATAAGATTTAAGAAGTCGGTGGAGAGGGGAAAAAGCAAAGGAGTCGGAATAATAAATGTAATGATTGGAACCGGAAAGGGACACAGGCAGGAGAACAGAGGAAGAAGAGAGGAGGTGTGGGTCTCTATCATATCGCAAAATCAGCCAACTGCGTAATTTGTGTTTCTCTCAATGTCAATGTGCCAGTGCCACTGATGTAGTGATGCATGTGTTCTTTGATGATTTCAATTCTTTCCCAATCCCAAATTCAAGAGGAGTGGCTGGATTAGGTTTAGGTTAGGTCTTCAGATATTTATGATTTAACCAAATATCAATTCCTGCTTCTTTATAATATACATATACCCTACACTTCGCTTTGGAGCTTATCCAGTAATATTGGAGCAAAGATGGGAAGAGTTGCAGAAGAAGAAGAAGAGGCCTCGATGACCGAAAGCACCAGTGTTGATACCGTCTCTGATAGTCCTTACGTCTCAACAACTACATTGTCTAACCATTTTCTGTCACTCTTTCCCCACTCTGCTACTCCTATCCATGACGATGATGAGGAGATTGCTGCTAAACACCCCTTATTGCTTGCTTCTCCTTCTTCTTCTTCTTCTCTATCTGCCGCTCCTACTTCGACAACAATAACAACTTGTCCTAGTGATTCTGAAGCAATCAGCATTAGTATAATTGAAAACCCTATTCCGATTCCACTTCCAATTGTTGCTGATTTTCACTATCACCGCCCTTCAAATCATACCTCTACTATTAGTAGTACTAATACAACTGCTGATCATGAGGCCCCTTCTTCTTCATCATCTTCTTCTTCATCATCTTCTAGAAGTAGTGCTAGTAGTAGTTATAATCAGAGATATGATATTCAGTACCTGGGCAGGTGTCTTGAGCAATTTCTCCCTTTCTCTTTCCTCCTGCTCCTTGTCTTTATTCGCCAACACTTCCGAGGTTCCTCCCTCTCTAACTTATTTCAATTCCATTTTTTTTAATTTAGGGAAACCTTATCCATTTCCCAATGTATCAGGCTTCTGTATTGTTTTGTGGATTGCTGCGGTCTTATTCAAATCCAATGATGTTCTTCGCAAGCAGACTGCTTTAAAGGTTTTTTATTTTTTTTGGTTTCCAACACTTTATGTCTAATTCAGATACACCCCATTTGTAATCCTATTTTAATTGCTCCAAATACCTTTTGTTTCTCCAGGCAGATAGAAATGAATTGGTCCTCATTGCCATGATCCTCATGTTCTTGCTTCATGTCGTATCCATTTATTGGTGGTACAGACACACTGATCTTTTCGGCCCTCTGCTTTTGCTTCCTCCTCCCCAAGTTCCTCCTTTTTGGCACGCTGTTTTTATCATCACCGTGAATGGTATTTTTATTATTCTCATGCTCTATAGCAATTTTTTTTTTTCTTCAATCAAAGTTTTCGTTCTATACTTCTCATATCTCCCTCTTCTCACTAATGGTTTTCTGTGGTAGACGCTATGGTGCGCCAGCTTGCGATGGCCTGCAAATGTGCACTCTTAATGCGCTGCAAGAGTAGCCGAGGTCATAACCATCGTAAACAGGTTACTCTGACTATGAAAGTTTTGAATTTTGCAGTCATGTACTCTCATTTCTTTTCTGTTTTACGCGTGATCTCAAATCCCATTCGAAACTTCTGTTCTTTCAGGGTCAGTTGCTCACCCTGATTGAGTATTTGTCTTTGTTATACCGTGCCCTGTTGCCAACGCCTGTGTGGTACCGTTTCTTCTTAAACAAAGAATATGGGAGCTTTTTTTCTTCTTTAGTCACTGGGCTATATTTAACTGTCAAGCTTACTTCGATTCTGAGGAAGGTATGTTCTTCACGGGAAACATCTTATATGTACTCATCTGAAATCATGGGTTGTGCTTCTGGCTATAACGTCACTTGAATATGTAGGTTCAATTATTCATAGCTGCATCACGAGCCTTATCACGCAAAGAAATGCATTATGGTTCTTATGCCACGTCTGAACAGGTGAGTGGTCTCGCAGGCAATTGTGCCTTCTCTCCATCTCTCTCCCTCTTATCTTATCATGTATTTGAATGAGTTTCATATTTTCAAACACTATACCCTCTATACAAGATTGCGAAGAATTATAACCTTTCAAGATGGAAATGCCTTATTAGAATGTGATTTATGGTCCCTTATCAGAGCATGGTTCCCTTCTGGATGTATACATTTCTCTGTTTCTTGACCTTCTGATTGGGTTTTCTGCATTGACTCCTTTCTGGATGTATACATTTATGTTAAGATCGTCTCTCTTTCTTTTTCTTTTTGTAGTGCTTTATTTACTGTCATACAGGAATGTGACTACTTTTTATCCTACTGTTGCTCCTCTGGATTGTAACCACTGGTTCCGCTACTATATAATGATACACCCTATGGAACAGGAGCCATGTGAAATATTGTTTTATACTACATATATGATCTCTAATTTTCTCATTATGCATGTAGTAGCCTGTTAGTTTTAAACTATTGGCACCTTTTGTAGGTCAATGCAGCTGGAGATCTCTGTGCCATTTGTCAGGAGAAAATGCACGCACCAATTTTACTCTGCTGTAAGCACATATTCTGTGAAGATTGTGTATCAGAATGGTAAAATTTCTATGTCAACTCTCCTATTATGAAGACCATACACATTTTCTTAAGCATTGGTTAAGTTGTGCTCTCATAAATCTTGACTAAACTTTATTCCATGCTTTAAGATGGTAAATTTCAGCTTTGTTACTTCTGGTAACCAAGGCTGCCGAACCATGAATTTCTTGTGTTGATGTAAAAACTTCAGTAATGCAGAGGATACTGCTATTGGGTTCTACAGTTTCTTTCATTTTATGTTGGTCCTTAAAGCAAATTTTGATCTTTAGCAACTTCTACGTGGCATTGAACCTTGAAATGTGACATGTAATCATGTGAATCCAAAACTTAGTGCTCTTTATCACAATCATTGGAGTGCAAGATTATTTGTAGAGCAGCTTTTAGTTTCCACAGCCCAGAGAAATGGATAAGCTGGAGCTCAGTCCCACCCTTGGTGTAAAATGCTGTTTCTCTGTGGCCCTTTGTCTGACATCTCAGACATTTGGATTTCACAGGATTTTACTTGGTGTTTCGACATGGGCATAATAATGATGATATTACAGAGACCAGCAGGGAAATTTAGTGCATTGACATCTGTTAAATTCTTTCCTTGCAGTGACATGATGGTAGCATTGTTGTGAGAAATGCTGTCCTCGGACGTAGTAACAAATCTAATCCCAAACTTGTAATCCACGTGTTCTAGGAAACTCTTTATCGATGTTACTTCAAGCTTGGAATACATATCAATCTGGCTGAGTATTCTGGGTTACTTTAATGTAGAAACATTAGATCCAAGGATCCTTTCAAATTCAGTATTTCTGACACATAGAGAAGAATGACCTAGTTCTATGGAATATGCTGTGATGCAATTAATTAACTTTCAGTATTTTTCATGGTTTGTTTATATCTGTTCACTGCTGTTGGTGCTTTCCTTTTTCCTCTTTTTACTTCGACACAAATAGTTTATTTTCTCTCTTTCTTTCTTTCTTTAAGAATGGCTTATCCCTACAGGTTTGAGCGTGAAAGGACATGCCCATTGTGCAGATCGCTGGTAAAACCTGCGGATATCCAATCATATAGCGATGGATCAACAAACTTGTTATTCCAGTTATTCTAAGATCTACTACTTTATGAGAAACCATTACACCCTCATGTTTTAAAGAAAGGCAATTTGTTTGGTTGGTAGTATCTAAATTCACAGATTCTCACAAGTAAATATTCCATTGGTATTTTTCCTTCCAGGTCATTCAATTAGAGGTGGAAATTTATGTGTATACAGTGTAATTATATGCCATTGAATACTGAGGTTTAATACAATTTCCTTTCTTTTGATGCCAACAGAAAATAAGATGTTTCCTCATATTTATAAGCATCTTATATAAAAATTAGGTATAAGTGTAATAAATTTGTTTGAGTAGCTGTAAATATTTTTTCACCAAAATATGGATAAAAACGAATGAACATATTTACACGTGATTGATTATGAACTCGTCCCTTAAATTAATAGTAAATCAGATTATGAAAAAAAAAATAACCATTTTGTGGTTTTCATAAATTTTGAAAACTGAAAGAAACCAAAACCAAAAATAGAAACTAAAAGTTCAAAACAAACAAGCTTTTTTACTAAATTTAAAAAAATCAAAAAATAAATGAAAACAAACAGGCTCTAAAAAAATTGAAGCATGTTCATACATAAATTTTTTAACTTTAACGAGTGGAATAACTAAGGTGTTCTTTCTTTATTATTATTTATTTTAAATAAAATAAGTTATAATATTTATGATATTATATATAATTACTGGCAATTATATGGGAATATAACTACATAATAATTGCTAGTAATATATTCTTAGTTGTCATTTTAGTAAAATGCTTATTTATAACAACTTGTAATTGATTAATGAGAAGGGTAAAATTGAAAATTACTTATTAAATTTATAAATTGTAGCTATTGAACCAAACATGTAAAAAAAATAGACTATAAATTCATTGATTTATATTCAAATCTAAATAATGGAATTAACAAAATCTATTAATTTCACAATTTATTGATTTAAAATTCATAAATTTAATAAAATTTTAGAATGTCTCAATCCAAACGATAGTATTTGAGATTAGGTAAAATGGTCAAATTGGACCTTAAGATTTTCACTAATATTTAATGGGGTTATCCTTGAGCTAAGCTAGACCAAGAAATCAAGAAATGAAGAAAACCAGTGCCATCTGCTAGATTGTGATGCCATCCAATTCTTAGACACTTACGCCACTGAATCTAATAACATGCATCAACGCCAATACAGTAACCTACATACCAAGTTCTAAAAACCACAAAAAAAAATATAAACCCAATTTTTTCACTTTGTTATGGTCAGAAGAGGGAAATCAATTATACGTAGTCTTTTTTTATATATTTTTTTACAACGAGACTATTTTTGTGGGTCGAATTCGTGATCTTCCAATTATAAAGTAGTAATATACCAATTTTGATTTCATATTATTGCTAATTATCAGTTCTGTCATTTCTGATTCATACCATAAAGAAAGATCATGACTTGAGTGGTAACTAATTGGAGGCAAGACCTGAAGGAGCCCGTCATCAGGATAAGGTTACCAGGTTCAAGCATAGCACAATCGGCCATTGCTTCTGCAT
The DNA here is from genome assembly GCA_024582655.2 of Erythroxylum kunthianum. NCBI lineage: Eukaryota > Viridiplantae > Streptophyta > Magnoliopsida > Malpighiales > Erythroxylaceae > Erythroxylum > Erythroxylum kunthianum. The sequence continues at coordinate 3,537,659 of JANIMX020000242.1, read as the reverse complement.
ATAAAACTCCAACTCTATTGCAGTCTATTTCGATTATACCTTTTGTCATCTCTTGCAAGCCTTTCAGCTGTTATATAGTACAAGAACTTTCCTTAGAGACGACTCCACCACTTCAGGATCTAAAAAGTTGTCAAAATCGTTGAACTTGTAGAAGAGTAGGGGTGTGACCTCTTTAACTTCTTTTTGTACGTATTGAAATATTAAAATTAAATTTTAATTTTATCCTTTTGAACTTTGAGATTAACATTTTCTCTTTGCCTTAAATCTGAAGATAAAAATAGTCTAAATCAAATGCTTAGAATTACATAAGAACTTCCCAATTCAACTCTAAATTTGACTTAATTTAATTTTTGAATTCAATGTTTTTTTATGTTCCAAAAATAGCATAACAATGTTCTTGGATAACATAATCTGTAGGACATGATTAGTTTCATCCTAGTAAATAAGTGTATCTCTAAACAACAATTTCGTAATGGACTACAATATCATACAGTTACAAATTGAAACCAACATTCAATGAAAGGAACGACTAGAGAATGTTGCTGCGATTCAAATAGACGAATTTGTGTGTTTCCTGGAATCTGCGGCAATTGTTATAGGGCTTTGGGGAACATCAACAAGCCCTGGCGGTGGCACAGGTCGTAGACAGAGGTCATGAAACACTTGTGTACTTGTGCCCAAGGAAGCATCAGCAGACACGGATCGAGGTGAAGATGCAGGATTGGCCGATTGAATATTAGAGACAACCTTGATGGGATAAACTTCAGTGACTTCTTCAGTACCTTCATCCAAGTACACAACATCCTGCATAGTAAGCTGGTGGTATTCAACAACCTCCCTCAGGAAACGATTCTCGCGTGCATAGACAGAGTTCTCGTGTGCTAATCGAGCCTTCTCAGCTAATAATGATTCAAGTTGAAGCCTTATCTGAAATGGAAAAGGAAAAAGTTAAATAAAAATTTCAATTGTATAAAGCTAAGATTATAACTTGCTTCATTCATCATTTCCATGAATCAAAACTATATAAAATTACAGATCAAGAATAATTGCATAACAAAAATAACAATGAGTCATCAATCCGACAAGTTAGTCAAAAGAGACTCAATATCTATGGCATTTGATTGGTAATCTCTTTAGTAACCTGAATATGAATACTTTCAGAAGATGGCATTCCCTCTCATTCAAGCCAGGAACTTTAGAAACATGTTAGTCATGATTATAAACAATGAATGGAATCAAAGAACAATTCTCGCATTAATTTGAGTTTGCTGAATGAGTTCGCATCTTAGACCTTTTCCTTCTCCTTTTCCTTTTCCTCATTCCTCATTCCTTTATTTTCCATGTTTCTACAATTTAAAAGCTACAAAAGCCAACACAATGCTCCCCTTTCTATTCTGGTCTCAAAATTGACTCACAATTACCCCAATTTAACCTCTAAATCCTAATCAAACTCTAACTCATACCAAATCTTTCCAAATCAATAGATTGGGTGAATGTTTTAGCTGCCAATGGCCTCGTTCTTTGCTGACCATTTTCTTCATTAAGAAACTGAACATAAAATTATCTCTCATATATCTAGCAATAAGGCTGCTCTAAGAGACATTAGAATCAAGCAAAGGCAATTTATATAATGTACCAAAACAGCAGAAAGATTCATATGTAATCTGGCAGCTTACTAAAACTAGGCATCCGCACACTTTGGAGCATGATTAAGCACTAAAGTTTCTAGTACATATTCTCTTTCAGTTATCATGAAAGAATCAATTCTTTAGCAAATACTGATTCTGTATATTCCAGATTAATCTAAAACAACGAATAAAAGAAGAGTCAGAAAATGTGTACCAAATCGTCATCTTCTGGGTTGTCTCCCCTCGCGTGACTCTCTCTAAGGATTTTATTTTCCTCCTCAAGCTGAGCACACCGCTCCTTAGCAAAGGCAAAATCTGCTTTAACAGTTTTTAGTTCTCGAAGAAGAAGCTTTGCCTTGGCAGCCATTGCCATTGCAACCTGTCACACAAACAAAGGAGAATAAATGCATCTGAGGATGAAACTAGTCACAGTGCATGTGGCGTCTATAGTTTAATATTTAGATATTAATTTAGATGAAATGAAATGTTGAAACTTTGGTTGCTGCTAGTTGTAGACTATTCAATACCCAACAGTCTCACATTGATTTTACGGAAGTGTTGTTTTGCAAATGAGTTTTCAGAGTAGTCAAGTAGAAAATAAACAACATTTTATGCCAAACTAAGAATACAATCCTGCAATGCTAGATGCAGCTAGACAGCTATCACCTTACGTCGCGAGAAGCCTTCAATTGAAGTTCGAGATCCGTTTGCATGGGAGGTTGCGTTTGGGATTGTTGCCATGGAGTAGCAGTGGTATTGGGTGGATTATAATGTGAAGCAGTAGCAGAATTGGTATCAGTGGGGGGCTTCTTTTTAATGTGCTTGCGAGTTTCTTGAATGATGCCGGGGATGCGGTTCTCCATCTTTGTAATGCCCTCCTGGCAAATGTATATTAAAGCAAATTTTAGCAAAATGTAGAAACTAATGAGTATCATATAGAATTAGATAATCAAGAGAGTAACCTCAACAGCATTGCCGATATAGTTAAAGGAGGAAGAGATGGCATTGATTCCTCTCTGTAGTTTAGGACTATCTGTCATCCTATTATGGGTGTGGTAAGAGGGGTGTGAACTCGGGAACTGCATTTAATTAGTTAAAAAGTTATTGATGATATTGGAGTGTGTGGAAGTAAATAAGAGGCAGAACGAGGGACCGGATCAGAAGCAGACCTTGTTGTTGGGTGGTGGAGGAGGTTGAGGATTGTCATTGTCGGCGTCGTCGTCGAGAAGTGATTTAGCTTTTCTAGCGAGATTTCCCCAGAATCCTCCTCCTCCTCCTCCTCCTCCTCCTCCTCCTCCTACGCCTCCTTGTTTATAATCTTTCTCCTTTGAATTTGAATAATTAGTACTACTGATACTACTTTTCACGGAGGAAGAGGTGGATGTAGTATACTCGAAATCAAATGGCTTCGATTCCTTCACATTCACCGGTAATAACAATAACAATAAACAAGATGTGTCATTTTAAATAGATAGAATAAAAACATGTAAGGGAAATAGATAGATAGAAAGATAGATCTGGTACCTTGGGGATGGGTTTGTGGTTGAAGGAGTAAGCAGAGGAAAGAGACGAGTCTCTGTGAGCGGAAGATGCGCTTATTGCTTTTGCAGCTAAAGATGTAGCTGTTGCTGTTGTGCTCGCTCTCTCTTCTTTAATATCATAGATACTCTTATAGTAATCATCATCATCCTGACTGGCACTTCTTCTTCTGCTACTATTACTATTAGCAAAAGAATTAGATGAAGTAGTTGTTGTTGTTGTTGGGATTGAAGAAATTGAGGAGTGCTGCTGCTGCTGTTGCTGCCTCCTCCGATATGCCATGATTGTAGAGTCCGGAAGAAGAGAAGCAGATGAGAATCAGATCCTAATTCTCTCCTCTCCTCTGATGATAGATTGGATCCAAACCCTAACAACCCAACTCAATTCGATATTCCCGCTTGCTTTGTCTTTTGTTTTTCCTTTTAATGTCAACTCAACCTCATTTCTCCCTCCCCGCAATTTCTGTTTTTATTTTCTATTCTGTTTCTTCTTCTTCATCTACTACGCTACTTCTACTGCCGCTATTTATTACTGCTTCCTTTCTATCTTCACACTTGTCTTTCTTTTATTTATTGGAATGTAATTTATTTATTTATTTCAGATTAAGGACACCAGCTTATCGGTTTTAATATAAAACATAACAATTCTTATAAATAAACAAGGACTAAAGTCGAAATAATCGGTAAAGTTATTATTTCGTGATTTGAAGATCACGAATTCGTATCACGAAAATAATTTTTTGTAAAAAAATCATAATTGTTGTTATTGTTGTTTTATATAAATTATTACTATTATTATTATTATCCTTCTTTTTTTTTCTTTTCTCTCTCTTTTCGTATATCATTTGAAAATATTCTCTCTATTAATTAAAAGAAAAGTTGCATATTAAACCTCTTTAATTCGGGTATAGCAAAATTTTTATTGGGTATTATTATTGTTTACAATTTATTATATAAAGTTGATATAAAAACTTATTTATAAATAAATTTTTAATTTATTTTTAATGCTAATATGTTTTAAATTAATTAATATAGCATATATTGTATAAAATGTTGATCTTTTGTGCTAAATATCTCTGATAAAGTTGTGAATGAAGATGAGCTTGAAAATATTATATAATTTACCGCTAGCAATAATATTACTTATGGCGGAAGAGGTTATAAAATATGTATAATTATTTCAATTTGACTCTTTGTGTTTATATGGTATTAATGTGATTTTAAAAAAATATAAGAGATATTAGATATTAGATATTTTTGATGAAAACATGAAGAAGAAAAAAACTAATTTCATTTATAATCATAGATTTTAAATTTAATGAGAAAAATTTTATAAATGGTAAAAATTTACGTCATCATAACATTACAATATTTAATGAAGAAATAGTTTTAAAATGTGCTAATAATAAATGAGTTGAATCTTGGCATGTTAGATTTAATGCTTGTTATTGTCAAAAAAAGTTCAGCTCAGCCGTAGTATCGACTAAGGTTGATAACAATAATTCTCAAACCAGTTGATAGAGTTAGAAGAGGGATTCTGTCTCCTAACCTGTTGGTCCCTAGGTGAGTACATTATGCCGCACTATTGCGAGTAAGGTCACAATTAGTTGTCCTAAGTGCATGCCCTGTTATGAGTTAGTTCATAACTATCGGTATCACGTTTATGATCAGATTGCAGTAAAGGAAAGTGATGTACAATTCCGCTCCGTAGCCTTAAATCCTAAGGAAACAATATGGTCAAGAAATTAGCAAAGTTTATAAGTGATTTAGAAAGAAGTGCATGTTATGTTCAACAGTTTTCAAAGGAAATTTTATGTTTTCCTCAGCGTAAAGACTTTTCTAAGTTGTTTTCATGGAGGTTCAGCTTTATAAAAGTTTTAAAGGTTAATACTATGATACTCATAGAGCTCGTTTAGCTCACACTCGTTTTGTTTTCAAAATAACCTCCCAGGTGCTCGCTTAGAAGTACGGGTAGAGCGAACTCCGCTACACGGTCAACTGTCAACTTCAAGTACTACTATGCAGGGACTTTAGCATTTGCGCACTTGAATATGTATTTTGAATTCCTGCATCAAGATCATGCCATGTCTTGAAATTGTAAATTTTGGATACGTTAATTTTAAGTCCTTATGAAAGCAATGCATGTTAGGTTAAACTATTTGATGAATGTTTGAAATTGCTTCTGGTTGGACTTGAGTCCTGTGTGTAGTGGAGTTGTGATCATATATATAAATGATTTGAATTGCCTTGCAGGGTGTTCTTAAAATTTTTGGTTAGTCCAAATATAACCGTTGCGTTGTTCAAATTTTTAAAGAGGCTTTTAAAACAATACTCCACTACATATATGATCTTAATAAAGACATGTTATCTTTTACGAAGGCTTAGCTTCATGGATATCCTTCGGTGAGATAGAAATATGTATCGATCTTAAGGGTATTCGTGAAGTGCCGACAGGTCGCCTAGTCCACATAGGATAGGGTCCTGTCAAGTTGGTATCAGAGACAGGTTTCCTCTTTTTCTTTCAAAATAGTTTTAAACTTATTTTCAAATCGAGGTCACCTATGACAACATGAAAAGTTTACCATGCATTGCATCAGTTGCAAGACATAAAATTGTACAAGGCATGAATTTTTAACACATTGCACATTGTTCCCTACGCAGCACAATGTAAAGACGAGATCGTGGACATCCCCGTAGAGCTACTCCAGTAGATCCTACATCTAAGCCACCACCAGTTCAAGAGGGTGAACACTTTCCAGATTCAACAAGTGCTTCCATGGCTCAACCCTAGACTAGACCGACAGGGTTAACTTAACCAGCAGGGGTGAATGTGAATGCGGAGCAGATGACACAAATTTTAGCTGCAACTATGAGGCAGTTGAGGGAAAATGTAGAAGGGACTGGATGCTCGATTGAGCGAGTATGCAAGCTAGGGGCCAAGCCATTTGATGGCAATGGAGACTCGGAGAGTGCACT
>JANIMX020000242.1:3394813-3406440 GCA_024582655.2 Erythroxylum kunthianum | reverse complement strand
TGGTGGCCAAATCTGGATAAGAGGCAGAGACATTACCATATTTAGGCAAAAACGGTACCTAGTTTGGCCCGGGAGCAAAAACATCTTTTCTCCATCCTGTTCATAGGTGTTGAGCTCTCCAATCGACCGCAAAATGATCGTCAGTTTCATCATCATCACTGGATGATTCTTCTCCTGAAGATTCTTTGCCAACCAATTTTGTATCTGTGCCACGTCTGGAGGACCTAGCAGCCATCAGCTCTATTTTCTTCCGTTTCAACAATTCAACTTTTTCCCTGTAGGCCCTGGTGATACAAAGATCAAAGAGAATCAGAATCCTAAACCATCCAATAAATCAAACTAAACAAATTCCTGAATAAATGGCAGTATCCCAACTGCTAGCTAGCATGAACTTACCTCTGTTCCAAAGATTCGAATTCTTGAATCATTTCAGCTGCATCAATCTGCAATCACCATACTACATATTAGTAACATCAATTCGAGATGTAATTGAGTAAAACCTACATATTTATGTTCAACCTCCTCTTCTTCCAAACGATCATCAACCCCCTGTAAATCCTCTTGTATCAACTTCTCAAATTCCTTGTACTCATCTCTAATCAGGATTTAAAATAAATAATTAGTATGCATCAAAATCCACAAGTTAATATGATACAAAATGTATATCTTTCAACACAATTTGAAAAAGTTCATGGATTCTGCTCCACCCATTAAATAGTGATAGTTATAATCGATTATTTGATTAAGTAGCCAGACAATGTCCACTACAGTACAAGGTGTCTAAAGACTGAGATGCACAATCAATCAATACTTAGACGAGCAATTATTTCAGAATACAAGCTTTTTAAAAGTACTAACAATCTCAAAGGCCCACATAAGGAAACCCCTCTTCAGGTAGCAGGAGATGTACTTCTCCTTATATGATGATTGTAGTGAATTCAACAATGCAATCCACTGCTTAACATAAAAAACTAGCAAACCATAAAACCAAATGATTATCATAGGGTATAATAGGAAATTTTCAGCTTTTTGAAGCTTAACAAATGTAACTCTCCCAAAGAAATCAAATTAAAGAAACACAGAAATCTTCATTTCAGAGAAAAGGAAGCTCATATCAATCATCAACTATGAGAAGTGTGGAATGGGAAGCAAAGACCTTACTTGACATCTGGCTTCACAGTCTTAACGCCACGAGCACGTAAATCAGCTTCCTTGTTGTCAAAGAATCCTTCAGGAAGAGCTCCTTTTGCTTGCTTGGATTCTAAACCAGTAGATTGTTCTGGGGCAGATAAAGAATCACTGACTTGTTTAAAACTTGTAGTCTGGCTATTAATCTCACTGGGTGGTTCATTTCTCTTGATTTCAAAGGAAGACTCTTTGGTTATAGCATGAGTTGAAGTTCCCACCATTTTAGATGCATCTGGATCCGAAGACTTGACAGCATCTGAACCTAAAAGCACATTTTTAAGAACATAAATTACCATAATCTGTGACAGGAAGGCCTTGGTTGAAAATGCATTTCCTTTGTTGTTAGACAAGGCCTTATCTAGAAACATGAATTGCAAACTCTTCAAGGACACCGGAAAGAGTGATGGTGGGAACAAAAACGAAATATTTTCTTTCTTTTCCTTCCACTTAAAGTTAACTGATAATTAGCCAGGCAACAAGAATTAGGTTGCTTTGACTCCTATCAACAATGTAATTCCTTTTCAGCCGAAGTCCCACCTCCAATTATAAACTTTACAAATGGTTATCCACTCGAGGCAGGGTATGTCTTTCAGGGTTTTATGTTACAGAAGATGAACTGGCTTTCAATCATAATTTATATTCAATTTTGCCCAAAAACCAGTTGCAAACAAACTATACTCCAGGAAAAATGGCAAGAACCTAGTAGGAACCATCTCAACCACAGGTAAGAACCTATTGCTCTTTTCAACAAGTAATCTTTTCCCTCTTGTTCACATTAACTCTATATTTACTTTTCATGTGGGTCATTTAAAAACAGCCTCTCTATTAGTTAAGGGTAAGACTACGTACTACAAGACCTCCCCAGACCCCGCGAGTAGCGGGATTCCTACTAAGTGTTGTTGTTTTTGTTCATGTTAACTCTATAACCATCACTACCAAAGTTCATTGAATAATATAACACAACTAGATAAGTACCAATATCATTGAATAATAAAAGACACCAATGCATTCAAGTGGCAAATTCAAGAAGTAACAGCTGAAGAATCCCTTTCTATTTTTAGCGGAAATAAAAAAAATCCTCGTTCTTCATCTACAAGCACACAGCCATTCTATTTTGAATGTACAGAATTCGCATCACGAAAAGGAAAAGAATCCATACCAAGTCTTTGCTTCTTTGAGTCACGAGTATCAAAAAAATCAGGAGGAAGCACAGATGATGAGGGAGGCTTCGACAGTTTGACAGAGGGTTGATCCTTTGTATCAGGCAGGTCCACCTTAACTGGAAGTTTAGGTTTAGCAGATTGTGTATGCCCAGTTGCATTAGCTTTGAAATTACTTATTGCCTGAGAAAACAAAAGGGCAGTATACATAAATCAATAGTCACTTTGGTCATGAATCATAAACGGGAGAACAAGAGAAGGGTATGAATGGAGTGACCTCGTGATGCTTACGAGAAGCTTGGTGAGCATCCCAGAGGGATTCAGATTTCAAAACAATGTTGCAAACCCTACAAACAGGTTGATCGAACTCGTTGTACCTGCGTTAGTAGTAAATGAATGAATATCAGAAAAGAACCTCTTCAGTAAGAAGAAGAAGAAGAAGAGATAGTACCTAACAAGAGGAGAATCAATTCGCTGCTTATCCTTCTTCTGAGCGTTCAATTTAGCACGGAACAAAGCCTTCTTTTTTGCTGCCGCATCCATTGCTTCTTTTTTCGACAATTTCTAATAAAGATAATCACAAAAAGGAAAACAGAGATTTGTGTTTCGGAAATCGGAAACGGAAACAGAGGTTTGTAAGCTTCGAGCGTAATAAAATTAATTAAAATTTAAAGAATTTAAAATATAATTAAATGAGATTATTTGTATTTATTAAAGAATTATAAGTTTAATTTATAAAAAAATATTAATTATAGAAATTAAGAGTTATTAAAATCAAAAAATCAAAAAGTTAAAAAATAAATTGAAAAATGAACGGTTCAATTTATTGATTTATATATTAATCAATTGATAAATTTTTTAATAATAAAAATTATTAAATTAAACAATTAAAAACAGAATAAAATAAAATTTAAGTATTTATTTAATTGTTGAGGAGGGAGGGAAATCTAGAACTCGCATAAAATGAACAAATCAAAATAAGAAAGAGGGATTGGTTGGTTTGTTAGGATTAGGATTTAGGATGAATAGGGAAGTGCATGATTATGCTATGGATTGCTTTGGAAGTTGTCCCATCTGTAATCTCACCATTCCTTCATATCTACTCCCAAGGTAACTCTCTCGCTCTCGCTCTCTGCAACCACTTCAATTTTCCTTTCCTTTCTGTTTTTTGTTTTAATTTGAAGCCTTTCATCTCAGAATCAACACTGATTCTTAAAAAAGATTGATTTTGTTGATAACACTGTGGACGATGATGATATAGGCATGCCAACAGCCACTTTGAAGATGATGATGATGATAATGATGCTATTGCTAGCCGTGTCGACGAATATCTCGTCATGTCCCAAAACCTTTCCCTTTCCCAAACTCATAGAAGTAACTATAATAACGCCATGGATGAGAAGATTTCGAGCTTGATTGGTTTGCAAGACACCAGTTCCCATCACCCTGTCAATGATGAAGGTGGTCTGATGGCCTTATTGTTCAAGTGTTTCGAATTAGATGTAAACGTAATGCACAAGAAAACTAAATCCAATACTGTGTTATTGTGTGGTTATGTTGATCACTTCCATTGTCTGCCCTCCGAGGACCTGGGATGGGGTTGCGGTTGGCGTAACATCCAAATGCTTTCTTCTCATTTGCTTAGGAGTGAAAGTGCTAGGGAGGTGTTATTTGGGGGATGTGGATATGTCCCTGATATTCCCTCTCTCCAAAGATGGCTTGAGATTGCTTGGCAAAAGGGGTTTGATGCCCCTGGCTCTCTTCATTTTAACCACTCCATCCATGGCTCTCAACACTGGATTGGAACTACTGAATGCGCTGCCCTCTTCCGTTCCTTTGGCCTTCGAGCTAAGATTGTTGATTTTGACTCTGCTCCCAATTTGAATTCTACCAAAACTGTCACTAGTAGAACCACCGGAGGGAACAAGGGGAAAGCCACCTTTCAGGTTTATGGACCTATGGACCGATATCTGCAACGTGATACTTCCAGTATTTCTGCACCAGAGACTGATGCACTTGCACGTGACAAATCCCACTTTTCAAGCAATAATGATTTCTCTCATGCTCTTGTTGATTGGGTGTGGAATTACTTCTCAGATGGCATAAAAACTCCATCTTCCCGTAGTTCAAGTGTCATTGCCACTGACAGAACGTAAAAGTTAATGTCTTTATTGTTAGCTTTACTCTTCTCTTGAAGATTTTGTCATGTTTGAAATTTGGATAGCAGACTTTCTGCTTTTGATTGCCTTTTCTTTTTCCTGTTCTTCATTGATTTTTGCATACAAGACATTTATCCTGAGTGTATTTGGGTTTGTTTCGAGTATTAACAGGCCCTTATACTTTCAACATGATGGACATTCGAGAACCATTGTTGGGATTGAAGTCAGACGCCAACAAAATGGCACCTCAAAATACAATCTGTTGATTTTGGATCCTGCTCATGTAAGTACTAAAAGCTTTCATTTTCGTCAAGATTATATATTAAAATATTAACTAGAGGTATCTACAATGCATAATCATAATAGATGTGTCTGCAATACATACTCCTACGTGTTTAATTTTACTTTTATTTTCTTTTCACAAAAACGGTGATCCTGAAATATCTAGCATTTTGTGGTTGAACGATGCTCTACCATTTGCACTATTGCATCATCTACTGTCAACCTCAGCTACAAGATTTCATCAACTTTTTCTGAACAGAGTCCTTTCTAAAACCTATATCTTTCCAGCAATTTCCAATTTTGTATTTAGTAAGGTGCAAATCTTCTATCATGACATGGAGCATCATCTAGCAGCTTCACTAAAGTTGTAAAAGAAAGTTTTTGCACCAAAGCTTAAGAAGCATTGAGGGTCTTTCATATTGTCCTTGATTGAACAGAATCAAATGCGAAGAGTGCATATGTAACTCTTACTTGTCATGACATTTCAATATCTGTTGAAGTTTCAGTTTATTTGTTTCTAAGTAGGTGTTAAAATACATCAGGGATGCCTGTAGATTATTTCTGAGGCTGTAACGAGATTGAAAGCCATCAATTCTTAACTAATTCCGTGGAATATGTATGACATCTCCTTCCAGACATGGATTATACTGGAGTCTTTCTCTGAGCATCAGGACTTTTGGGCCTATCTATATTGGCACTAGAAATTATTTCCATGTTAATGAGAATAGTAAATTGCTTCCCTTACGAACACTATTTGACGGTCTCCAGTTGTATACAACTTGTTCAAATATGCTATGAATTTTTTCCTTCAGATTTCTCTACGATATATATATCATTTCTCCTCCTTTTCGGCCTGGAACACTAGGAAACTGCAGAGGAGGATTGTAAACTTGTAGTTGTAGCCCTCCAGTTCATTGGTTGCTACTCCGTTTGGTAGGTAGATGACAAGGCTTCATGTTTCCACTTCCGTGACAACTTTTGAATTGGTTAAAACTTTAGATGTTTAAGATATAATGTTCTTGATACTGTTTTACCATATATTTGTTGAATTTTTGTGTGATGTAATTACAGAGAACAGAAGCCTTAGAAATAGCATTGAAAGACAAAGTTGGTTGGGAAAAGCTTATAAAAAGAGGAGTTCACACCCTGAAGAAGCCCCAGTACCAGGTTAGACAACCTTGGTGAACAAAAAGTTCTTTTGATGGCAATGTTATCCGATGAGTAGACCTGATGTGTTTCTTTATCAGTTGTGTTATGTAGAACCTGGAATAGCAACAAGACATGAGATGGAACAGCTGAAGACCTTAGATAGTGTTCTCATTGAATTCTAATTGGGTCATCCTGGATATTATTGCTTCTCTTCCATGCATTTTCTTCGGGCTATCAATGATTTTGTCATAGTTGACTATGATCAGAAAACTATTCTATTTATTAAACCCTTACAGAAGCATCATAGTCATTTTCATTGCTGCAATTGATTTCTCAAGACCGACAGGGATATCCTAAAGGAATTGATATATTGAGTATCCTTCGGAGTATGAACCGTGATATAATTTTGAATGCATTCCTTCAAAGAGGAGTTCCAGCAATGACAGCCTGTTGCTTCTGTCCGCCTGAAAGTTGACAGCCCTTATATCCAACAGTATATCCACTGGGCAAATTACTAACAAACTCGTATGTTTGCTTTCTTTTACACCTTCACTCTTTGTGATTCAGAAGCCATCTCAATGTCATATCACTTAACTTGTTTGGAGCCTAATTGAGTCGAAAGTTACTGAGCTCACTCTAAAGCAATTACAAACCCGCCGTGGATAACTTGACATTGATCCATGTTCAACATATTTTGGCTTCCAATATTTGAACGTTTTGGCTTCACAACGCCCATATTTGAACGTTGATAACAGCAATTGGAATGGCGTGGCTTAGCATGAATAAATGTAATCTTCAGGTCAAAAAGTAATAACTTTACCGTTACTTTAAGCTCTTCTATTCTACTTTATTTTTTTTTATTTGGAAAAAAAATACATACTTTCTAACACAAACTCAAAATGGTGTATTAATCTATGCAAAGTAAGCTCCAAATAACGTTCTACGCGGCAAAGCAATGACTCCAGAAAATTTCAGGAATATCATCAGTTCTGTTTACTGGTTGGCCAATATATTACCATTCAAAACCTTCAGAAGAAATTCAAGATTGCAGAAAACTGTAATGCGACACAGGTATCAAATTAATCAATCTAATACTTGTTCATCATCGCTACCACCTCCAAACATAGCAGCCATTTTCATTGCCAGATTTGCAGCCATTTCCCTTCTCTGAAAATCAGGCATCAATCTCAAGCTGTTACGCATGTTCCCTATCCCAGACATCAACTGCTCTAAGTCATCGAAGTCAAAAGGCGTAACCCCATCTGTTTCTAGGCATTTTTCAGGTTCTTCTACATTGGGAATCACTTCCCCGTTAATCTGTAACTCAGACATTGATGTTGAGGGCTGAAGCTCTTCTTTGTCGAACTTATCTCTGTTCTCGTGTTCACATTCTGCCTCCAAATTCTTCTGAGTAGATGATTCTCTTAGATTCTGCATGCTACTAGCACTACTTGTCGAAACCCATCCTTCAAACGTGTCATCCCATGGTTCAGCTAAACCTGCAGATAACACTTCATAGTCGAACTCGTACTCAGATTCTTCTTCTGACAATTCTGTATGGAATCAAGGGAAACGTTCAGTATTCTGATTGGCAAAGTAAGACTAGATAAATTATGTTTACAAAAAAGACCTTCATTTTCAGTTAACGATGGTTTAGTTATCTTATTGCCAGATTTCAAAATCATTCCAGGCCACATATAAGCAGAAAGTGCACCAAACAGACGCTCAACTCCTTGGGAATCGCCATTAGCTGACAAACCTGGAAAAGAAAAGGTTTTAGTAGAGACTAATTCAAGTTTAATCAGCTTGTGAATTCATGGCTCAATTTTATTTCACTTCTTAATGGCAAAAATCAACCCAACGGAGGTGAACTCCTATGCTTGAAGAATGTCCCATTAGAGGTAACTATATAATTAACCTAATTATAAAATAACTCGTCGGCCTTAACATCAGGAGTTTGACAGGTAGGAGTGCCTCTCCATATTCAATTCCTAATAGATGCATGGAGGAAGGGTTTTCAAGGGATTTGTGTAATTTATACTTTCCAATGTACCAAAAACCACTTCCCGGGAAAGCATTAGACATGTAATGCTCCTAAGATATTTATAAGCAGAAAGGTTGGTTGAATGCAGAATTATCGTGATCATAACCTGAAACACAGAGGCTAGCCATCTAATGCTAGAACTAAATCTGAAAATGTTCACCAAGCTGGATGCTCAATTGATGGGCTTTACATACATTTGTCAAAATCGGGATTGGAAGCACAAGCGTCAATATATTCAATGTTGTTGTCGGTGCACCATTCAAGACATGATCTCCTAATATCCCATGCCGGTTGTTCTTGTTCGTCCCCAAGTAGACTAGCTCCTTCAGATTCAAAGTCGGTGATCTCATCAGAAGACTCTCCATTTCTCTGAAGTTGTCGTCTTCGGTACTCGGAATGAACTGGGTGACCTGGAACGAGATCAACTTTGTTTCCAATGCATAAAAGAACATCAAACTTGTAAACATCGTTGCGAGACACCCAATCTTTGAGTGCTGTGAGAGTTGATAGCTGCAAATCACATAACATAACATAACATAACAGAGAGATGCAGAAAATAGAAAAAACAAGCAAAACAGAAATGAGAAGAGGAGTTACATCAGTCAAGTCAAAAACCAAGACCACGGCAGCTAATCGGTCGTAAAAAGGGAGATTAGCAATTAATAGTTCATCATTCAGATCCCCCATCCATACACAAACATCTGCTGTATAGTACTTGGTATCAATTGTCCACCTGTGTTTAAAAATTTTTACTTTTTTTTTTTACAAATAGATTGACAGAAAGAAGGAAACCATCAAACAAACAGAAGAAAAGAAACGAACCCATGAACAAGAATCTGAGAAGAGGATGATACATCATCACTAGTGTCCTGGAAATCCACTGAAAGTAATCCTGGGATGGAAAATATTACACTTTTAATCAACTCGAACGTTTTGTTTGGAATTGAAATACAAATGAAAGAGAGAAAAAAGATAGTAGAGTTACGAGAGAGGATGGTTCGTTTGCCGACGTTGGAGGAACCAATAAGGAAGATGGCAGGGAGGTCTTCCAGAGGAGTGGTACGGGAGCTTTCAGCCATTTGGACCTTCAAAATTGGAAACCCTTAACCCCCAATTTGATGTTAAAAGAGTTATTGCATGCTATAGCTCTGGCCATACTACAACAACATTCAACCTGAACTCTCCAGATTTAATTACAATATAAAAAGTTTTTGATGATTACAAATATTATAGAAGAAAGGAAAATGAGAAATTTGAAAGAAATATAAAATTTTGTTATGAATTTATTTATTATGTAAGAAAATTGAGAATTAAGCTGATGTGGCCGCCTAAAAAATAAAAATAAAATGCTTTAATCTAATATTACCTGATAAAAATTTGGAGCCTCACAAACTTCTCTACTTTTCAAACTTTAATCTTATAGAAATGTCGATTCTCACATCCTAGAAAGTGCAAAGGGCAAGAATCTACTAAATATACATAACTAAGAGATTAAAAGTAACTCATCCATTAAAATTCAATTCTAGTCTGGTGCATATAGTGTTGGCTTTAGCATACACGAAAAAGAAAAAGAATAAAGCCTAAAATTGGTGCCTTATTTTCCCATTACCTGAAGATAAGTTAAAATGAAAGCGAGGTCCACAAAAAGCAGCAAGCAAATGGTCATACTAAAAGGTTCCTTAACTAAATATGCTAATAGTACACAATATCACCGGGATAAAACTGTAGTCATGGAAGCACCTACAGCTAGGAGTTGCCAGCCTTTTGCTTGGCCTTCTCAATAAGCGGCTTCAGTTGCTTCTTTTCTGCTAGAATCTTGAGGAAGTTAAACAAGAAGGGTATGTAGTTGTGCTTTCTGCGAATGTTTTCTGTCCTCCACTTTTTGAACTTTTCCTCCTCCATCAAAATCTTTTCGGTGGCACTCTCAATTCCAGCATTTACTTCAGACAGTGATTTGTTCAGTGCTTCAAAGCTGCTGCTGTCAGGTAGGCGGTCTGATTGAGAGGTAGCAAGTTGCTGCAAGATGCGTTCCCTCCTCCTTTGAAGCTCTTTGAGTTCAACAGTATACATTTCTTTCCGGTTCTTGATTATTGCCATGAGATTGAATCTTATCTCATTTTTGGAATATCGCTCAATGCGGTCCTGGATCACTGGTTGCACCATCTGCAACCAATCGAGACTATTGTGCGTACCAGTGCATTGACCAAGGCTAATTGGTCCCTCTTTCAGTCCATCAAGCTCATAGAGGACACCATCAACAGGTAAATAGCTTATAAAATGGTAGACATCATCATCTTTTCCAGCAGCCTTCTGCTCCTCATGAACAAAGGGCTCAGGTCTTGCGAAACTGTTATGGGCTGCACGTATAGCTTCACTGTTGTTTATGGCCAAACCTTTGAGTTCAGGTGGAAAACTCTTGGTGAATTCTTTCAATTTCATCAATTCTGGGCCAATATCTATGTCTGGACAATTCAACAGGATAGATAAAATTGCTTGAGTGGCACAAGCATTATTTATGACCTACAACAAAGGAAAAGAAGAAAATGAAATGAAAAGAATAATTAAAGAAACTTTTCACTTCCTGTAATGCTTCAACACTTACGAACCACATGAAAACAAACCTGACTTGCAAAAAAGAGGTTGGGGTTTGGATCCTTAATTACAAGGCGGTCATCTTTTTCATCAGGGCGCCATTTGAAAAGGAAAATCAACCCATATACAGGCCTTAAAAGAAAGCAGTGAGAAGTTCAATATGTCAACAGAGGAGAGCATCCAGACGTATCAGGGATTACATAGTATGCCAATTAAGAATGATAACAAACCTAAGATTGTCAAGAGAATCTAGGTCCAAAGAATACAACTCCTCAACCTGATAAGATTCATCACCATATTGGTACACATCAACAAACATGAGACAATAGAAAAGGCTCAAAACAAAATAACAATTAGGAAATTGTAAACAAACTAGTCAGTTGAAAATTTTATGTCAACTTCTAACCGAAGGTATATAAATCTCTCCATGCCAAAATGCATACTTAAACACCAAGAGAAAAAAAGAATAAAAGATAAAACAAGATGCATGATTATATGGCACAGAAGTTTGCATATTGCAAATTTGTGCAATATATTCTTGTTGGGAGCAAGTAGTAGTAATCAGAAGAACTGAATATATATACTCAGGAAAATGACTAAAAGTCCACGTAACATATGATTTTCTGCATGGTCAAGGCTATAACAATAAACTGAATCATCAAAGCTGCTTATATCCAAACATGCAATAGGGACCAGTGCTGAGAACCTCTGGTTTCCTACTCCAGCTATGGTAATATTTGGAATAACTGCAACAAGGTTAATTAAGCATAACATTGTCAAGTGCAAACCTACATTAGAAATAAGCGAACCATTCATAAACCACAATGATATTACAGATGATAATGTTGTGTTCTAATCTAGCTGGGGGCCAAGCAATTTGAATAGATAAATTAATGAATGACTGAAATGAACAGATATTCATGAGATTTCCATTCTGCAAATTAAAAAAAAGGAATAGTAATAAATCAAGACAATACCACAACCATGATAGTTAGCAATAGGCCTGACCACAGTTAGGTTTCTAACTGGATAACCATCGGTTAGTGAACCGAA
>JANIMX020000242.1:3287075-3302023 GCA_024582655.2 Erythroxylum kunthianum | reverse complement strand
ATTTTAATTAATTATTACTTTATTATTTATATTTAATTAAAAAATCACTTAGGAATGATTTCCATTCCTCCCAAATATAGGGGGATAAGATTGTGTATTATTAGACCTCTTCAAATTTTGCATATCAGTCAGACTTTCACTGAGTTGTTGTCTTTTCCGATTGTAGTAGAATTGGAAGAGCGTAATGGCCAAAAAATAGCTTGAAACTTGTTTTTCTAACTGCTCTACTAACTTGGCCATTCTAAAATTTTGAAACTCTTGAATTGATTTAATACAAATCATGGTTGGGTTAAGGTACTTCTAATATTAAATTATGATCAAAATTCGTTGAACATGGTAAATTTATTGCTGTATTTATGCATTTGCAGTATTTAATGTTCATTTATCCATATTTACATGACCCAAAATTTGCAAAAGATAGTTTTTTCATATAAAAATCTAAAAAAGTACCTGCAAATATTTTTTAAAAACAATATTTTTATGTCAATTATACTAAATTAACGTATATTTTTATTTGTCACCTTTTCACTTTCTATGTTAAGACATTAGTTAACGTTACAGGCGATTTCATAGAATTTGTTATCATGTTGAAATACTATATTTTTTTAACTAATATTACTATTTTACTTAATCTTTTTATTTTTCACTCCCATATTTTATTATTTTTCTTGCTTCTATTTTAAGTATATTTTAGTATATACAAAATAAGTTAGATTAAATATAGAAAAATAACAACAACAAACTTAGTTTCTCTGCTTTGCGAGAATCAGGTGAGGGATACGTAATCTTTCCTTTGTATTTTTTACAAATATACTAATTTCGTGACTCGAACTCGTCACAAAGAAATAACTTATCAGTTGCTTCAGGGCTGACAATCTTAGTTTGTAATTATAATATAAATCAAATCCAAACTATAGTTTACTCGCTCATATTTAAAGATATATGATAAAACATTGCTTCATGGGGAACTTTTAGTAAAAAATTTAATAGATAACAATTTTTTCTAAATAATTTATGAATTAATCAAGGCGCCAACCATATCAAATATGTCATGCAATCTAGTGAAAATGACTAACATGAAAAAAAAGGACAATTTAAGATATTGAATCCATAATCATGATCATTTGATTTGTTAACAGTGTTTACCCCCTATAAGTATATACATACATACCATTACCAAACAAGAACAAACCAAGAAAGCGTTGCTTTCACATCAAACCTTCATTAGGTTGCAAGTGTTCAACAATGGCAAGCAAGAAAACAAGAGGAAGACAAAAGATTGAGATGAAGAAGTATTATTACTTATATGAAGAAGTATTATAAAAATATTATATTGAAGCATGCTTAAAATTCCCGATTTGGTGTCTCTTCTCTTGTTCACTTACTGAGACGGAAGAGAATCAAAACTCTCACCCTAGTCTAGTTTCCTTTTATATCAATATTTCAACGATAACGTTATTCCTTATTATTTGTGTTTTCTCTAAGTTAACAAGTTTTAATCTTGAGTTGTAAACATTTTCTCTTTGCAATTAAAAATTATTTTAGTTTAGAGAGAAAATTGGTCAAAACAGGTTAGAGTTTGACAGCTACTAATTTCTCAGTTGTTTTTATTATTGATACAAATTTCGTTAATTATTTTGGGTGGATATTTTTTATAAAGATAGTATTGTTTGGAGGTTTTTTTTTCTTTTTTTTTAATTTTTTGTTTGTTTGTTTGTTTATTAACGTTGGTCATTTAGAAACAGTCTCTCTATTAGTTAGGGATAAGGCTACGTACTATTAGATCTCTCTAGATCCTGCTTAACGGCGAAATTTCTACTGGGTGGTGTTGTTGTTGTTGTTATAAACAATATAATTTAAAAAATTATATATGAGAATGTTGAGATATTATCAACGTTTGTATAGAAGGGGGCTCATCAACATGTTTTTTACTTTTTTCATTAAAAAAAGATTGTCAAATATTTATACATTCACGTATACACTAATATTTTACTTTTGAAAATCAAAATACCCTAAAATCATATACCAAAAGTGCCCTAAAATATTTATACATCCACTAGCTAGTATTTTTCATTCTTTAATTACGCTCTTTTTTAAATTTCTTTCTCATCTTCATATATTATTTGGTGCATTCTATTTTTTTCTTCTAAAAATTTAGACTATTACAAAATTATCTCAATTTCTTGTGATGAATTTTTTTGCTCGTTTATTACTTGCAGAGATTTAAATATAGTTGTTTATAACGTTATGATGGGTAAAAGAAAATACGAATCGGGAAGTTTGAAGAGGAAAAAAAGAAAGACAATATAAACTCATACAATCACTCACATGATTTATTAATAACTATATAAAACCTACATATATAATACCAAATTTATGTGATAATACAACTGCTGATGAAAGTTTGATTGAGAAAATCGTTACCAAACAAGTTAACCAAACCAATTGTAGTATTGGTGTATATCAAAAATTTGCATCTTGCTTTACCTAATTGTTGGGTTGCTTACATGATTATATTGACTATAGTAGTTGTAGTGGCTTCTACAAATAAAAGTTTTTCTATGTTAAATTTGATAAAAAAAACTACCTCTGATCAACTATGTCACAAGAGAGATTAAATGGTTTGGCTATGTTGTCTATTGAAAAAAAAAAAGGCAGCTAAGCTTGATCACAATGATTTAATTGAAAACTTCGCATACAAAAAACTGAAAAGCGTATTTATTCGTTCTTCTTAAATTCATTTTAGTATTTTTTGTTGTATTTTTTGTGATGACTTAGTTTATCATTATATATTATAATTTTACTCTTATTAATTAAAAAAATATAAGTTTGAGTTAATTTATTAAATTTTGATAATCTTATATTTGGATTTAAGTATCAATTATTATATATTATTTTATATTCATTGAATTTATTAAAATTCAGATTTTATTAGAACATTATTTATATAAAAAAAATGTTAGGGGTCTCATTGTTTAGACTCGTCTAGGGCCTCCAAAATACTGGAGACGGCACTGCGTGACGTGATGACGTAAATGATGACGTTATCACAGTTGTATTATAATTTAGGTTTTTAGTTCTCTTTCGTATAAAAACCTAATGTACCAAAATTGAAGGAAGTTGAATAATACAAAAAAATAGCCGCTTGATTCTCAAGGACGTAGGAAGCACAACGTTTCCGAACCTCGTTATAATAATGTGTTCTTCTTTCTTTGATCTCTTTTATTGTTAAATTCTCAAAAAATAAAATAAATCTTTTTTAAAAAAACTTGCACTAAAAAAGCTTTAAGTTGTCAGCTTTAAATATATGACTTCAAGTAGCGTGTACATATTTTTAATCAAAATTGAGTATTTTTTTTGCATTTATATTCATAAATCGTGTATTTATAATGAAATTAGCATATAGTTGACAAATTTTGGATTTAATTTTAAGTTGTATTAACAAAATTTTATAATAACTCGAATTGTAGAATATATTTCTTAATAAAGAATTAAATTGATTAGTATAATAATTTCTAATTATGAGTAGTTACTAGTTACACTTTTATTGATTCTAGATATGGCTACTTTTTTATTAACTTTTAGTAGGTACCAATTATCTAAGGTAACTCATTTTTCTATTTTTAGTATATGGTTTTGTTTTTGAATAAGCTTATTATAAACTTAAAAATAGAAGAATTTATAAAAGGAATGTTAGAATTGGCTCAAATTAAACCATTCTTACTATGCAAGACATAGAAAAGAAACATGGCAATACCTTTATAATTTTGTTTAGGATTTATTCTCTATAAATAGGTCTCAAAATGAAACAAAATGAACCATGTACTTGAATAAAAGAGTATAAGGCAATGAAACAAATGCATCACTTCTTATTGTAATTTACAAAAAACAAATTGAGAGAGCAAGATGTATGCTTCTTTTTCCCCGTTACACAAAGTAATAGAGATAAAGAAATCTAAGTTTACATAAAGAATTTGTCCTAATTTCAGACATAACAAATAGAAGGATACTCTTTTCACAATGGAGCTCTCTAAGGGCTCGTTTGGTATGTCGAACTATACTGACTAATCTCTGACGGATAGTATTATTTTGTTCCGGAGAGTACTGACTAAGTTATACGGTGTTTGATATTGTTTTGGATAAATAGTTGGACTAAGTTATATACTTTTGGTGTTGTTTCAGATTGGACTATTTAAAAAAATATAAATTCAGAATTCTTAAAAAATATATAGAAAGTTTGTAAGTTTTTTTTGTCATTACTCTTTTATCTAAAAATTACATAAATTCCTTTTAAGATATTATTCCTAACATGTATAAGATAGCTTAGAAAAAGCCACACTGAGTAAATTATTTGTGAATAAATATTGAATAAATTGCTTTTGAAAACATATTAAATAAATTATTAAGAGAGTGATGAATTTATGTAATGTTTAGATAAAAAAAATAGAAAGCTTGGTCACCACCGTGGTGCTAGTCACCAGTGACCACCACCACGGGCGTGTGACAAGCTTCACACGCCCGCGGCAAGCTTGCCACACACGCCCGTGGCAAGCTTGTCACAGGCGTGTAACGCTCAGTTTATCACACCTCATCTACATAAATTAAGCGTATATTATTAAACTGGGGTATGTGAGTTGTATTATATAGTCGGGTGCGAAGAGTATTACAAATCTTACGCGTATTAAATAATTATGTACAAGTCGACAACAAACAACTGAGATGTATTATCTAATCCTATCCATCGTCTAGTACGGCGTAAGAAATGAGCCCTAAAGTCCTTAAGCTCTTGGATTATTTAATATAAGTGTTAGCTATTAATAGTACTTGGCTTGTATTAACGAAATATTATATATATATTATTTATTTATTTAAAAATAAGGGGCGTCTAAAGAGATTAACTAATATTTGATACAAAATGCTGCACCTTCACATATATATATTTGGAGAGTCCCAAAATTGGACCTTTATTGAAACTACAGTATCATTTCGCTTTTCTTTTCCTTTTTTTTTTGTTTTCATTTTGATAAAAAAGAAATGTCAGTTGAACGCATGGAGCTAGTTAATATATCTCATTTCAGGATTAATAACAATCTACAGACAATAACTACAGTTTTATATTTTCCATTTACGCTTTCCAGTCAATATAATTCTGCCAGTAAACAGTAATTTTCATAAGATGGCGATGAGTTATCAGAAAAAATGAAATTGATTTGGTTACTAATCCATTCGTTAGGTACCATCGAGCAGCCAGGCAATCCTTAACATGGCTTTTACCTTTCCTTTGTTTTTTATGGAAAACATATACAATTTAGAGTATACTTAACATCTAAAGATATAATTTGTAGAACATTTGTGAAATAAGTTCAATAGAAATAACATAGAGTTAAAGAGGTATGTCTAATTCCTGCAATTAAAACTCACCAGGACTGTTAAGAAGAGACACCCGAACGCTCCAGTGAAAAGATGCGAAAAGATCATACTTAGAGATTATAAGGAAAAAAAAAAAAAGAGACCTAAGAAGAATTAAAAGAAGATGATAAAAAATGATAAGACAAAGTTGGAAGTCAGTGAGAACATGACCTATAATAAAAAAAGCTATGACGTACTAGAATTTAGATAAAAGATCTTCTGTAATGAGATTTTTGTAGTTCTTATAAGTTCTTCTTATAATTAGCCTCAACTTGTGAATAGTTAATACTTACCTCTTAACTTGAATTAGTAGTTATTATTATTATTATTATTACTACTACTATTTGCATTATTAATATTATTAATTTTCCTCTTCTTCTTCTTCTTCTTATTATTATTACTTTTGTTTTCTCTCTATCTCTCTTTCTGTCTCTCTCTCTCTTTTCATGAAGGTCATTTGAAAATAGTATCTCTGCTAGTTAGGGGTAAGGCTGCGTACTACAGAACCTGATCTTCAGACCTCGCATATCAACGAGATTTTTACTGGGTGTTATTGTTGTTGTTGTTGTTGAAACACATACTATAGTTACAAGTTTAATATTAAAGAGTGTCTTTAACTATAATTTATAATTTATAATTATAAAATTGAAGTGTTAAGTGTATTTCTAATAAAAGTTGGAGCAGTCAATTGGAAAGATAGAGAAACCAAAAAGAGCACAATATCAAGTAAACAAATTTGCATCATTAAAAAGGAAAAAGAAAAAGAGGACAAATAAATACAAAAAATTAAAAGCTTCTACTCCTATCATAATAAGGCCTCTACATTGTGGAATACTTTATTAGTTAAACTTTGCTACTATCCAAAATCAATATAGTCTTAGATATATTAGATTTGGTCTTAATTGTGGAATAAAGGTTAATAAATATCTTCTTACATATAGTAAAGAGAAGCTTTATCTATAGCCTTACAAAGAAAACAAACGGATATTAAAAAGGCCTATATATGCTGACCAGAAATAAGTGGAATGTCAAATTCTGTCCAGGGGTTGTTGTATGGCAATGGAGAAACTGTCATTTCTCAGGGAAGGAAAATAGAAAAAGCTGTAAAGTCAAGGTCAATCGTCTCTTCAAAGTACATTCAGGTCTTGAGTTTTGTCTTTTTTTTTTCTCGAAGCAACAATATAACTATCTGATCAAATTCCATTTTAGTGACACATTGCAATATCAATTCATAAAGAAGGAGAAAATGGAATTGCCTTTCTCTTGTTGGTTAGTGTCCATGTTTGTTCTATTCTTGGGTATTTCACCAGGACTGTTATGTGCAAGACATCCTCCTGACCTAAGTCTTCGGGCTTCGAGTGTCTACACTGCAAAAGGGCAAGCAGAGATGCTCATAAGGGGGCTGAATTTGTTACCAAAACATGGCATCAACTTGGTCACTGATGTCAACTTGGTGAGGGATAATGATGAGTCTTTGCAAAGTGTTTCAGGAATCGTTGAGAAGCAAGTGGAGCTTCATATTCTTGGTGATCCAGGCTCATCTGTTCAAGACCTGGGTCACCATGCCGGTTACTATCGACTTCCCCGCACTGTAGGAGCAAGGTAATTAAGCTTTCAATCCTAGTTTTACAAGCAATATATTTCCTCATGCCAGGTAGGATTATGTACGAACTTGAGTCATATATGTAGTTTAGTTTCATATAAATCAATGGTTCAGGAAAAAAAAATAAAGAAGACAAAGTCTGTTCTAGATATTCAAGGCCATTACATGGTTTTCATTGATTAGAAAATGATTGTTTGTATTCTGATTGAAGTTGTGATATGAATGAGTGGCTGTTATCTTCTACTTTATCCACTTGACAATGTTATGTATGCTGCTAATTTCCTTTCATATATTTGCAGAATGTTTTACTTTTTCTTCGAATCCCGAAACAGTAAAAATGATCCTGTTGTGATATGGTTAACTGGAGGGCCAGGGTGTAGCAGTGAATTGGCACTGTTTTATGAAAATGGTCCTTTCCAGATTACTGGCAACCTATCTCTAGAATGGAATGACTATGGTTGGGACAGGGTATACATTCCTGCTATGCAATTCTGTTCCCTCAACTGTTGGGCCCTGTTTTATTCTCAGGTTCAGCATCTCCATTCTAACTAAATGCAAATTCTGTCGTGGTTCAATTTGCAGGCATCAAATCTCATTTATGTCGACCAGCCTACTGGAACTGGCTTCAGTTATTCTACAAATGAAGGTGATATCAGAACCAATGAAACCGGTGTTAGCAATGACTTGTACGACTTTTTGCAGGTGAGTTTTACGAATGAACTACTTCATTACCAATTAGCAGCGGTTCATAGTTTAACAAGAGCTTGAACTTAACTGTATAATGATAGGGATTTTTCAAAGCACATCCTGAGTTCGCCAGAAACGATTTCTACATAACCGGTGAATCTTATGCTGGTCACTACATCCCTGCATTTGCTTCTCGAGTCCACCAGGGAAACATCAAAAAAGAAGGAATCCATATAAACCTCAAGGTTAGTCTCTTTGGTACTTGGTGACAAACAGAGGACAGTTACTGCTTGTTTATAATTATAATGTAGTAATCATCTTTTTTAACCATAGTATTGTTTCTCAGGGAATTGCTATTGGTAATGGCCTAACTAATCCAGCCATCCAGTTTAAAGCATACCCTGATTTTGCTTTGGCTAACAAATTAATTCAGAAATCTGATTATGACAATATCAAGGCTTTGGTTCCAGATTGTGTAGAGCAAGCAAATTCATGTGGTAATTTCTAAAATCTGGTCTTATATTAGTATCGGATGCTGTTGAATAAGTCAGTCGGGCAGTTATATTCTGGAAAACAATATTGTCCGATTAAAAGTAGTCATGAATTACTGCAACCTTGTATTCTGCTTCTCAGATTCTAAAGGCGACGATGATGTTTGCTTGTCTGCTTACTCCAGTTGCATAAATATTTTCAACTCCATCCTACAGATTGCTGGAAACATAAATGTAAAGAAGAAAGAAACCCGAAACCATTTCTTGAAACAATCAAATTTCGTCTAGCTCAATCGATTGACGTTGAGAATTCTCCATTGTTTTAAATCTGCAGTACTATGATATCAGAAAGACGTGTCAAGGCCAGCTGTGTTACGACTTCTCGGCAGTTGATAGTTTTCTAAACCAAGATACAATTAAGAAGGCTCTTGGAGTAGGAAACATAGATTGGGTTTCTTGCAGCGTTGCAGTTTATCAGGCCTTGCAAGCGGATTGGATGAAAAATTATGAAAAAGGAATTCCTACGCTTCTGGAGAACGGTATCAGAGTGCTTATATATGCTGGAGAGGAGGATTTGATATGCAACTGGCTTGGTAAGCCTCCCTTCCACATTGTGGTATAATCAGAAAGCTCCTACTTACATAACAATATTATATTTGGCACAGGAAATTCTTGGTGGGTTAATGAAATTGAATGGTCTGGCCGGAAACAATTTTTGGCAACTCCTACAGTCCCATTTAATGTTGGAGGTTCTAAAGCAGGAGAGCTAAAAGAACATGGCCTTCTCTCCTTCCTCAAGGTTTTTGGCTACGCCTACATTTATTCCATCAGCATCACCATTCTTAATTTTTCTCTGACTCTTTCAATTATATGGCTGACTAAATCAAAATCAGGTTCATAAAGCTGGTCACTTGGTGCCAATGGATCAACCCAAAGCTGCATTACAGATGCTGAAGACATGGATGCAGGGCAAGCTGAGCTAGTCAATCACTAAACACCCATTTATTGTCTTTTTGCTGATAAACCAATAGATGTCTTGCTATAGTCGCATTTCATGCTCAATATGAATTTGCAATTCATTAGCAAATATTCTATATACACAGCTAAAATTAATAAGAGTCAACATGACAACTTTTTCAAAAAAAATTAAATATGTAACTAAAATTAATGAAAGTTAATACTGAATTAATAGATATTAATTCATGTTAGTCATACAAAAATAATTTAAATTGTTAAAAAAATTTAGATTTTAATTTAAATTATAACTTAAAAATATTTAATTTGAAATTCTCTCTATCAAGAGATACCATTTATTTTTAAGAACATGACTCGATAAAAATATGATATTTCATACCCTCTCACGTATGCATGTCATAATCCATCAGCTCTTTCTTTGGGTGTTTTTTTGTGTACTAGTGGCTTACCATTTCTCCAAGTGCCTTGCAGTTTTGGGTTCGTAAATCTAAAAATTATCCATTTGCTTGGTTGAGTTACTGGTTCAAGCCTATAATGCTTTTATCATATTAATTTCTGGATTATTTAATTGGTATCAAGGATTGAAAAATTGGTTAGTTTTAATTTCCATTTTCATGTTGTAAATCTTTCAAGTCAAATCTTGTCGCTAATCAAAGTAGTCAGGAACGCATCTTATGCTTAAGATGGTTGAGGTGACTATCATTCCTCAAGGCTGTCGAACTATTTGACAGACAAAAAAACAGTGAAGACGGGCTTTATTTCTTTAATTTTTCTCTTTACTTGGTTTAAGTCAATGAAGAAATCCAAATTAATTTGAGTTTATCTATTTATTTAGTATTAAACATTAATAAATTTACCAGGAAAGTAAACAAAATACCAATAATTTTATTTTTATTTGTGATAATTAATAACTTGGCAGAAAAAATGAAAGATGCTAAAAATCAAAATATGTATATATAAATATATAATTGTTGTCAATAATATGGAATAAAGTTTAATTTATTGTTATTAGTAGTTGTCAGTAATTAAATCAGTAAGACATGAGACTTAGGGTTTAAAAGATTTAACCGATATTAAAGATTGAATAAAATTAAAGATTTTGAAACATAATTAAAGAAAACTATTTTTATCAATCGAAAATTTTAAAGTTTAATTAAAAAAATATATTGTTAAATGAAAATTAATCTGTTTATTTTAGTTTATAAAAACTGATTAGTTTACAGAAATTAACTGATTAATTAATAATTGATTAATTTTTAATAACAAATATTATTAAATTAAATCGAACCAAAAAATTGGATGGTTTAAGTTTTTTATTGTTAAACTAGTCGAATCAATTCAATTTTTAAAACATTTATAATGAGGTATAGGTATAAGTATAATAGTTAATAATAACTTGACTTGCCACAATGACAATTTTACGGAAACAACATGCAAACAATTCTATGTTTGTTAATTGTTGGGAAAAAACTAAAGGGAAATCGTTTTGTTTAGACAGCAAAAAGAAACATTGTTGCTAATTCTTTATTTTCTAGTATTGATAATTGGGTAAAAATTATTGCACCCAAGATGTAACTTAAATATGGATTATATTTTATTTCTCCAAATTATTTATGTATATATAAACTTCAGATTTCTGTAATTAACAGAAAATATGGGCTTGGGCTTGGTTTTGGTTTTATATCTACCAAAGGTTTGGGTCCTCTCGGCCAGCCGAATTAAAATCTCAAGCTCAAATTTTGACACACAAGTTCAAACACTATTGGATTATTTTAAATTATTAAATAAATAATTTTTATATATGTGTTGTTCACAAAACATATATTTTGTGGTTGTTATTTTTTTACAAAAAGAGTTAAAAATTAAAAAATTATAGAAAATAGATAAATTTTAAAATTTTATCCTTAAAAAAAGTTAGCAGGTAATAGACTCAAACTCCCAAATTCATATTTTTCAAACCTACTTTTAAATTAGTAATTCACATATTCGATTCATTTTAAGAAATTGGAATTATTTAAACTATAATTGAGTACTTTCCTAAACAGAACTAAAAAGTTTATTAGCCTAATCAACTATTAACTATTTCAATCAAACACCATCTTAATGAGTAGGTAAGTAAAGAAGATTTGACCTCGGAGGACATATTGGCGACAAGTGGTGCAACGGCGGCGCCACCACCTACTCTACTCAAGCTCAATACCCACATAAGAGAAAGAAAAAAAAAATATAATTTAGTACACAATAATTAGGGGAATGATAATCAGTCCAAACAAACTAGTGCTTCAAAAATTAAGATTCATAAATCATCATACACTTTTATATATGTCGTTTTTCTCAACACAGATTTTCTATGTTTTCCTTAAAACTCCGTCATAAATAGAATCTAAATTAATGCAGAGGATTTAGGTTATAGTTCAAATCTGTATCTAATGAATACATAAAAAGAAGAATTTGATACTCTAATATCATTTGTACAATACAAGACTAAATAATTGTAAATATAAAGTTTTGAAGCACGCATTACACGACCACTCCTTTATTATACTATAATATTAGGTGACACACAGATAGATTAAGCTTATTTAAAATTTTAATTTAATTTAAAAATAGTAAAATGATATTATTTTGTTTATAATTATTCATTTTTTATTGAAATGTTCAAGTTTAAATTTGATTTTAAAATTTAATTTAATTTATTAATTTTGAATACACCGTGCAAGCCAAATATGTCAAGTCTGCTTACTGCTTACGTCAGAATAACAGGGGAAGAACCCCGGAAATTGCGCATAAAGGTTCTTTCCTCACCAAATTCGAACACCTAACATACTCACTCGTTCATACCCATCTGAGAGTCTAAGCTTTCTTTACTTATTGATAGAGAAATTCGGTTAATGATTTGAGTAGGCAATAGGAATATCTCTTCCTCTTCTTTTTTTTTGGTGATAATATTTGAGAAAGCTAACATCGACGAATGACCCTTGGTTGGTATGCTGGCGCACAACAGTCCAATCCTATCTTGTCAAGATAAGCCTACTACGTCATTATACAATTTTGTGACTTTCTAATGGAGAACACAGGCACAACATCTGTAAACAGTCCTTAGAGTGAGACCTAAGAGTAAGACATGTTATATTTTGAAGGTTTTGTATAACCAAAACCAGTAGCTTAGAAGGAACACTATGTCTTGATACATAACCAACATTGTCTCTTTGCATTCAAGTTATAGATTGTTGTTTTAATATAAGCAAGAGTTTACTCAGTATGCTTCTTCCAAGTCACGGACCTTTTAAGACGTTGGAGTAAAGCCATTGTTTTGTGTGTACAAGACAAATATATAAAAGATATAAAATGCGTACAGTCCACCATGAATAACCTCTTAAGATATTGGCATCTTGCACGCAAGATAATCCTACAAATTCCCTTTTGTTTAGTTGTTACAACCACAAAGCTATAACGGATCCCCACAAACAAACCTTAGCTTCTAATTCTATGCTTCTCTGAAAACGAACGAGAATTTTGTATATGTTGGGGATGAGGGCAAAGAAAGAAAGAAAATTTCTCATAATCCAACCTTGTTGGCTGACTGCACGTCGTCCTCATAAACTAAGAGGCTCCTCCCAGTGGCCAACCTTTCAAGACAAGATATAATTCAGTTAGCCCTACCAATTTGTTTTTTTTATTTTATGGGAAATGATTAAAGAATAGTGTAATTAATTACGAGTATTCGATGAGCTTAAAGGAATCAGACATGAATCGGACTAATCACCTAATTCTCATCAATTGAAAGAAGTAGAGACATCCTTCAAGTGGTGTGAGAAAAATGACTAATGGAATCTCATGTGGGGTTCACAAGCCATATAATATCTTCATACGGAAGTCTTAACGCTCTTAAATCACAATCTAAACCCATCTGTAAACCATACATGTCTTAGTTCTCAAGAGTTATATAGTATTTATATAAGTCATTTTCGTTATAAATATCAATTTACTTAAAAAAAATATGATTTTAGTTAATGCTGAAATCAATGAAACTACTACTAACTTATGTCATTGTTATGTTAATCTACTAGAAATCAGTTTGACTACTTAAAGGGTGTTTGGTTGAGCTAATTGGGGTAGTTGATAGACCCAATTAGCTCTTGATTTAACTACTAATTATTTGGTAAAGGGCATCAAACAGCTTCTGATAGTTGTTCAAGCCTCAAACAATTCCTGATTCAATAAATTACTAAAAGTAGCTTTTCACAATCAACTATCAGCTATCAGTTATCAACTATTAACTATTAATTATCAGCTATCAGCTCAAACAAACAGATGCTTAATCTGCATTCACTAGGCTGCACTGTCTTTAACATGCCCCACAGAGTAAACTGCATACATGCCAGGCTAATGATTGATGATTCTTGATTAGAAAAATGACCCAGAGACTTTATTTTAGTTAAAGTGGACAGACCACTTAAGCATATTGTCTTTCCGTAATTTCATTTATAAAGGCTACTGTGTACATACAACATTGGCGACTTTTTTGTGCTTTCCCATTTGGCGTCTGTTTAAGGGGCGTGAGATTTCATTCTACGGGTAATTAAGTCAACCCTTGAATGCTGTAAAGTTCAGGCCAGGGTATTCGAAAGGAAACGTGCCTTTCCAAAAGAGGTGTGATGGTTACACTTCCGGTCTATATAAATAAATACATTCTTCAGAACAACAGAGAATTCACTTACAAACCATTTCCTGAGCTACAGATAAACTCGGGTCCTTGAGCTCTCTAGCTTACAACTTCCATCACAAGTTCTCAATCAACTAATTACCTATTGTTGATACATACAAGGTTACAACAGAAATGGCGTCAACTTGCCCTTACCCTCTGCTTTCTTTTTTCTTTTTTGTCTTTATTATTTCTTTTTTGTCAGAGGCAAAGTCCCCTGACAGACAAGTACGATTCTCTTCGACAATTAAGTCACCCAGATTGTGGGCGGAAAAGCTCATAAGAGACCTGAACTTGTTCCCAGAACATGATATCAACATGGGCTCAGATGTTGAGTCTTTGGTGGAAACTCCAGCGATAGTTGAGAAGCAGTTTAGCTTTTATCTTCTTGGCAATCCTGGGCCTTCCGTTCAAGACTTGGGTCACCATGCTGGCTACTATCGCCTTCCTCATACTAAAGCTGCGAGGTAAGAGGACCATACGCCATTTGTCTAGTCATGACTAGTTATGAAAATGTGACGGTACTGAGATATAAGATTCTGACTTGGATACTTCTTGTGGTTTGGCGGGTTGTGCAACAGTTTTGATTTTTTATAAAAAGAAATCTGTCGAGTAGCTAACGCTGCCTACTGTCACGCAGAATGTTCTATTTTTTCTTTGAATCAAGAAAAAACAACAATGATCCTGTTGTCATATGGTTGACCGGCGGACCAGGTTGCAGCAGCGAATTGGCTTTGTTTTATGAAAACGGTCCTTTCCAATTAACGAGCAACCTGTCTCTTGTATGGAATGACTATGGTTGGGACAAGGTATAGAAAGAACCTATCCGTGTATGATCTCATGAGTGCACTTGTTCATTGCCTCATGCCAACTTTTTGTATGGAAATGGAATTGCAGTTGCAAGTCTTTTTTTCATCTTTCCTTTGCATACTTGCAGGCTTCAAACCTAATATATGTTGACCAACCCACTGGAACTGGTTTCAGTTATACAGCAGATGCAAGTGACATAAGACACGATGAAACAGGGGTTAGCAATGACTTGTACGACTTCTTGCAGGTCAGTTTCTTATAGTTTCTT
>JANIMX020000242.1:3143248-3156827 GCA_024582655.2 Erythroxylum kunthianum | reverse complement strand
AATAAAAATATTGAACAAACTTTTATACTTACACAGTTATTTTATGCTTCTTCTCACACCCATCCTTGACCTTCTTACTCTATTTTATGAAACAAAAAAAGCACAATAAATAATTTAGTGTTTATTTATTTAAGAATAACTTGCAACCATAGATCTTACATATTCATTTCGGATAACTACAAATAACTTTGACCCTTGATTATGAGGCATTTTTATTTTTGATCTACTGACCCTTGCGTTTTCACAATTTTCCTAAATAAAAAAAACATAACTTAGTCATTAAATCATCTAACAAGATTAATGCAAGCAAACATAAAGGCAAAGAAAACAAACATAAACTTTTGGGTCAACCCGATAATCATACAAACTATTCCAATTTTCTTCAAAAAGAAAAGATTTATAATACTTATGTAACTTGAAACGTCGATCCTTGGTCCTTTTGTTTCAATAATGAAGTAACACAGTTTGAAACATTTGGTCAATATCTACAATATTTAATTTCAATTGTGAATAATAAGTGAAAATGTAATTAATCTCAAAATCATTGAAACAATATTGCATGAAGTTAAAGATTTTGTATAATTATCATAACTTTTTTCAAAGAATTTTCAAGCAAGTTATCTTCCTTCAAGTTCTTAATATGTTTCAGACAAGGTAATTTTGTTCTTACAATAATCCCCAATTCACTTTACAATTTCACAGATTGGACCTTTCTACATAACGACCTTATTGAGTATCAATTTATATTGATAACTTATAACTCATTACAACATTCATTTTTTGCAATTCACAACCTCTAGTTTTACCTCTACCTCTTTTTCTAATACTAGCATTGGAAGCTGACAACAAATGAATAATGATAAGAAAATGTTAGAATATATAATAATATAGTTGAACATAAGTCTAGTTGAAAATATTAAAGATTAATAAACTTGCACCAAAAACTTCGTTGTTGTTTGAGGCATAACGAAGTTGTGTATGACTTGAAGGTGGAATATAATTGTTGCTTTGTTGTGGCAATGTACTAGAAGAAGCTCTATTTTTTATGGTATGTATATATCTATATATATTCACTTAAAGGTATAGAAATTGTAAACTCGCGTGACTAATTTCATTGTTGTTTAAGGTAAATTGTTGTTGTTGGATATGAATTGAATTTCTGGTACCAACTGAATGATTTGGTTAAAGTTGCATATCCCTCTATTTTATAATTACATAGCTTTCACTTTCTTCTCTTTGTTTATACCAAGTGCTATTATGTTGGATATCTATAAGAAAAAATACATAAATATTACTAACATTACAACAAGACAATAGAAAGAGCACTTTCATAATACATTCAATCATTATAATGAAGATACATTTAATCATCAGCATTAATCATATTAGTAAGATAAGTATTACCAACATTACAATAACCAATAGAAAAAAACATTGCATTATGATTCGACTCTTCATTGCTATTATATTCGGCCAAAGTATCATCATCGTCATATAATTCTTCCTCAATATAGTCTTCATTCCTTTTCTACAACAAGATTTCCTTGTACATTGGTTGCTTCTAATATATTGGGATCAACAATTCAACATCTCTCCAATGAAATGATGATATATCCTGAACTTCAATTTCAAGAGCTACATTATTCAGTTGCGATTCAATCTCTTCATATACTTTATCACCATCTTCGCCCATTTGACCATTTTTTTCTTTCACAAAAATTAAAAAGATTTTGGTGTTAAAACTTTTGCACAAATTTCCAATTATTGCCCAATATAGTATCAATGAGATAGAATACTTGTTTCACTTTACTTGCAAGCACAATTGGTTCATTTTCACACCATATGTTCCTAACATTGATGCTAGAAATATTTTCATTCACTTTTATATTAATTCCTTTGTCACCAAGATTAGACCATTTATACTTAAATAGATTAATCTTTTTATCCATGATGTAAAGTAACTCAATTATTTCAGAGATAACATCATAGGGGTCAATAAAATAATTCTTATGTTGTCCCTTAACAACCCCGCAATTTTGACTTCTAAGGTGATTGTCACACTCTTTTATGTGAAATCTAACTCTATTAACAATGCAACATTTTTTCCCATACATATAAGGCCCGCATGTTAAAGCATATAATACTGTCGTCACTTCTGCCAATTTACTATTATGTAATCGAATCATCTGGAAAAAAAAGGTTAATGTTGTAATCTCACCTACAATATTCATTTTTCATACTATTACATGAATAACTTACTCGTGTTCTAAACTATGATGAGAAATTTATCTTATGCCTTTCTTCAATATTAACCTCACTTTTGCTTCTAATCTCATTTTTGTGCTCTCTAATTAAGTAAATTAATGTAAGAAAATAAAGGTTGAATGCTAAATTTTAATATGAAATAATAAATGAGAAGTAATATACATATTACATATATCAATCGACTTCCTCACAGTTGTTCAAAATGTACCAATGGCCAACTTCAAGTTCGTCTTTAGTTAACTCCACATATTTTCCTGCTCTAAGTGACCTTAATTTTTGGGAGAAAACTGAAAAGCTACCATATTAATCAAAACCAAAGTTACGTTCTTCTCTATTAAATCATATTTTTATGTCATTTAAGTACATAGAACAAAACGTCAAAATTCATTTGATACATAAGCATCTATAATAGAGCCTTCAGGTCGAGCTTTATTGCGTACATAGTGCTTAAGAGAGCCTAAAACCTAAAAAAAGTATAAAACGTTAGCATTTATTACTAAATAATATCATAAGGCAAATGAATCGAGAATATCCATTAAAATTGAACTGATCCACAAAGTTTTGCCTCACATGGCAAATGAATTAACAAATGCACCATGACATCAAAGAATGATGGTGGGAAAACTAATTCAAAAGACATAATTAAGGCTAGATTAGACTTGGAAGAGATGAATATAAGAAAAGATTTGCATTTGAAGAGAAGAGATGATGGGTCATATATGAGCAGTGAGTCTTGGAATAAGTACAGACAACAAGGAAAAGGGATCCTTCATACACTTCCATGGGAGTAAATTGTATGACATAAGAATTATCGGACACATGTTGTAAAAAGTACTCATATTACCAAATGGATTAAATCCATCAGAGACTAACCCAAGTCGAACATTACAACAATCCTCTGCAAACCATGAAAACTTCCTATCAAAATCTTTCCATGCCTTTCAGTATGTTGGATGATGCATAACATTATCATCAATGCTTTTGTTTTTATGTCACCTCATATTTATGATTGATTTTGTTGACATAAAAAGCCTTTATAATCGTGGTTTGATAGGGATTTATCTAAAGATTTCGTGGAGTGTTTTTTTCCTTTTCCATCATCCATCTGCCATCTTGATGTACCACAACTAGGATATTTTTGAAGATCTTTAAACTCCTTTCAAAAGATAACACAATCATACTTATAAACATGTATTGATATATATCCTAATCCAAGGTCCCTTAATATATTTTTTGCTTCATAGTAAGAATTAGGCAATTTGTGGCGAATCGATAATGCATTATTAAGCAACTCAATCAACATGTTAAATAATTTGTTACTCTACCTATTATATACCTTAGAGTACAACATAAGATATTTGGAAGCAATTAGAGCACCATAAATATAATTCTTCTTGTGTTACTTTAAATAAATTCTTAAAATTATCTTGTGTAATTCAACCTAATGTATTAGGCAAAATATTATCATCCATAGTCTCCATATATTTCCCCACATCCTCTATCATTTCTCCAATTCCATCATATACGTTGTCATTATTATCACTATCATCTACTTCATGATTGTTATCACCATCATCACCTTTATCAAGTAGGGATGGCAATGGACTAGCCCGGGCTTGGGCCCTCCTAGGTCTGACCTGGCTCGAACCTGCCTGCTAGGGCCCAAGCTCGGTCGAGGCCCAATCAGGTCCGAGCTTGAGTCCGACAGGGCCAGAGGCGGCCAGAGCCCGTGCCCAACCCAACTCAACTCAGCTAATTTTTTTAAATTAAAAGTGCAAAATGACATCATTTTTAACAAATTAACATCATTTGGCTTAGCCTAATCTCATATCAAGCCCAAAAAATTGGGCCCCATACTCAACCCAAGGCCCGGTCAACCTAACCCGGACCCAATTGCCATCCCTATAGTTAAATATAACCAAGTGTTTTTTTTACTATAGTTAAATATACTGATAATCAGTCCTATTGTTAATTTCCTTTTATTCCTTTCTTCCCTTCTGTAATGAAAAATTACATGTAACTCTAGCTCTTGATTAGGTTTGACGTGGTTGAAAATGCAAGTTCATAGCTAGGGATTTGACGAACTAAATATAAACTTGTGACGAGATCTTATAAATAGGCTGCAAAAACATAAGACTTTTATATATTGTTGTTGAATCATGCGATTCTGTTTAAGAACTTAGACTGGTTAATTAAAGGTATAGATGTGATGCAGTAAGACTTACGAGAAGATGTTCAATTAGTAATCAAGTATGAGGAAGTAATTTCCAATAAAAAGAATAAAGTTATGAGAAGGAAGGATATTAAAGAAATCGAAATGGTAGATAGTTGTATATGTAATCTGTGTCACTGAAAAGAAGTGGATATGATGAGTTATGGTATTACAAAATAAAAGAAAACATCGTGATACTTCATCCATCAAATATTATTGATTATTAATCAGATTTATATACTTATCTATTATAATTATTACTCATGCCAAGCATATATCAAAGAAACCACATTTCACTAATAATTAAAGACATGGAAAATTTTAGTGATACGAAGGGAAATAATGGAAATGAATTCCAATGCATAGGCTACCTTGTTTAAGGGTTTGAAGTTATCTTATATAGATCAAAATGCCCATAAATAGTTTGTATTTCAGAAGTTTCTTCAAAGAATATGTCCAAAATTAACAAAGAAGCTGCAGATGTAGACTTTCTTACCTTTAAGTTCTTACATGAACATAAAACACTTGCCCACTAGCTCGGAGGAAAACAGTAGGTTAAATTGGACTGGACCAACTGAAACACTCATTCTGTTTCAGTAACAGTCTGCGGTCGTTTCAGGTTAAGATGAGGTGGTCAAAAAGTGTTCAAACTGAAAAGTATCCTCCAGTTTTGATCTCGAAATGC
Organism: Erythroxylum kunthianum; assembly: GCA_024582655.2. Lineage (NCBI taxonomy): Eukaryota > Viridiplantae > Streptophyta > Magnoliopsida > Malpighiales > Erythroxylaceae > Erythroxylum > Erythroxylum kunthianum. Next base: position 3,151,665 of record JANIMX020000242.1, on the reverse strand, counting down.
TCCTCCTTATATCAGAAACGTGCTTGGTTAATTATAGTAATAGTACATAATATTACGTTACTACCAACGAAAATGCTTTCTGAACCATCCAATAACCCTGGTTAACCTATGTAGGAGGAGCATATCCATGGAATGACCCTGTTTAACCTATATGGGAACTTATCCATAGAACAACCCTGGTCAACCTATACAGGAACTTTTTTACTAGGATTAGCTGTATGTATAGTGATGTGTAACTGTTCTTCAGGTATATAACAAAAATCAGATTGTCCTACATATAAGAATCATTAATTATATAGCTTAGCAGTCTGAGAATGGATAGAAAGAAACTGTCCACAACTTGCAGAAAGAGACTGGTTAACATAACAGACAATATATTTGTTCCTCTCAATCAAATCTAGGAAAATCTGTTACATATGAATGGTTACTGAAATGTTATTTGGGGTTTCCATACAGTATTCAATTCAAGTATAAACCTAGATTTTGTTCAACATTATTATTTTTTATTTACTAATAAACTTCCCCTTTTGTTATCTGCGCCTACCATTGCTGACTCTAATTGCACTTTGCAAGCCTTTTAGGGTAAGACACAACTTATCTCAGGTTATGGTTCAATTGTCCGATCATCATAACGTGCTCAAGAATAGAGGCCTAAAGAGAATACTGTTTTCCCCCCTACTTCATTAGAAGTCTATTGTGCTTTCTCACGCAGTTCATTTGAAGACATAAAGGTTTGTCAAAAGGGTTGTAAAGATGAACCACGGAGATATATTTAATCAGGTTAAAGTCTTCTTAGATAAAGGTTGACTGAGAGAAAGCAACCTAGGGTTTATTTTCGCTAAAGTCACAGTTCAAAGGACAAGTTCTATTATTTCTTACAGCTTTTCCCTTTCTGGTATTTAGCCTCAGAATATGCATTATACTAGTCTATATGTGTGTGGAGCGTGTGTATGTGTCCGAAAGAGAGAGAGAGAGTGAGAGGAGACAGAAGTGTGTAGATTTGATGTATAATGAGAAGCCCTAGTATAGAGTGGAGATTTGCATATTTATCCTTCTTCAAGATCCCTAGGAAACGCTCAAAGAGATCCTATGTTGGTAGATAGACACCCCGTACTCAGTACAATCCTTCAAAATGATGAGCTTTCTACAAAGTTGTGATGAGCACCACAATAGGGTCGATATCGGACTGTTCTACTTTGAAGACCCCAAATCCACATTCGTCTCTTACTTAGGTCGCTAAAACTGTAGATGCTACCAAATAATGAGGTCTAAGATGTGCTTGAACATGCATATATAGATCTACCAGCTACACAAAGAAAACTCCGAGAAACAAGGGGTTCATTTCGCAATGAAATTTAGTTTAACAGCCAAAAAGTGGCACTAACCTGCACCTACACCTGAAGTTATGTGCTTCTTTTCCTTAGTCGATGTGCTTGAACATGCACAAAGATTGACGAGCCACACGAAAAGAAATATAGAAACTACGGTTCATTTCGCAAATAAATTTAGACCAAAATGGCATTTATCTGCACCTACACCTGCACCTAAGTGCTTCTTTTCCATCTTCACTTGATCTTTGTATAGACTAAATGGCTATGGAATTAAGAACACAAGTAAGGTGCAGGTGCAAATGCAGATAAAGGCGACATATTGGAAAACCGCCTCATCCTGCAATACACAGCTTAATGAGGAGCTTGTTATGTAGAAGGAAGGATTATATAAGAGAGAGGGAGAGGTGATGAAGAAGAGAGAAGAGAAAGGAGTTGTTGAGAAGAATTCAAGTGGCAGGGAGGGACTGTGATTGTGAGGGAATAAGGATTGGACAAGCACTATCAACTATAATTATCCTCACGTGGAAAAAGTAAAGGAACCTTAGCTATTTATCTGTCAACCAGTACAACACGATTAGGAGACGGTCCCAAGCCCCACGTGAGGCAAAGCCCCCCAAGCACGTGGCTTTTGGAGTTCCCGTTAATCAAAATTTGACACGTGGAGATATGCCATCTGACTGCCCACTTGAATCGACAAGGTAGCCTCGTGGCCTCACCTCAACTGTCCCTCCTGTTTTTATTTTTGGAAGGAGATAGTGAGGGAAGCAGGGGCCAGCCAGAGCCAGTATCATGAGTTTTCAGTTTTCACCCAAAGCCTAAGGTGATCACAACAAAAACAAATCCCATATTTAATATGGATATTTTACTGTACTTAAGACGACAGTACGCAGAGGCTAGCCTGTCACTGGTCCCCCTCTCCTATTTTACCAGATCTCCCTTTCCATTTCCCCTGAATAAGTAAGTCCACCGCTTGCACATTTCTTTTGGGGCCAGCGAGCAGACCTGAGCTTTTTGGTTTGATTTTACTAAATACCAAATGGAGATTACCTAACCTACGTCCAAGATTATACTGGCCAATAAGAATTCTTGGCTCTACGCCAAAGGTTCCCTTTTGGAATACATAAAACAATATTTTCATATTTTAATAATAGTCTCAATCAAATAAATATCTTATCTTTACTATTGTAATTTTGTTTGATGTGTTTGTTAATCACAATAATGTAGCAAGTCACATCAATTAGACATTCAACATAACTTTTTTAATTAAATGATAAAAATAACGTAACATCATATTCTGTGCTTTATAAATTATAATCCTATCCTTATTCTTGATGTGATGGATTCTGAAAGGTAAGTGATCGGAGACCTCATCAGATGTCAAAAGTTAATAAGTGAAGTGCGAGAAAGACGCTCTCACTTAACGACGAAAGGAAAATATAAAATGATGTATACAGAAACTTCGACTTTGTTGTTTTTATAAAGGAATAAAAATAACAAACTTTATTTTTTATTTTTAACATATAATTTTTATGCTTTAAAAACTCTTATAACATTTATATCAATTAAAATTAAGTAGTAGAGTATTAAACTGACTAAATAAAGAAGAAATTTAATTACTTGTAATTTAATTTAGGGTTGTTCCCAAAGTTATATTTAAATTGATTAAAAAAATGTTGTAAAATATTTGTCTTGAAATAAAAAGAAAAAAATGTTGTATAATATTATTTTTACACCTTTGAAAAAAAATAGTGAAAAAATCTTAAATGAGTGTGAAAAAAAAGTAAAAAAGTCTTAAATGAGTTTAAAGAGTTAGATGTAAAGAACCGATGACTGTTACATTTGTATTTGAAATTTTAAATCACTTTTAAAGTGATTAAATTTTTTCAAAATTCATAACAACTAATCTAATTCTCTCTTTTTTAAGTGTATTTAAAAATCTATAAATATTATATTTGCTTTTTGCTAAAATATATGAACATATGAGAATTTTTCATTAGTATATGAAATTTTTGGACAAAAATGCCTGTCATAAATTTTGGTAAGTACAATGAAAAATTTCAGCATAATTTACAAACCATTAATCAATATTTTTCGCTACGAGTTTTGTTGAAGTATATTAGTATGTATAATTGTGTTAAGATATATATATAAAAAAAAGGCATTTCTTTGTAGGTTTTAAACTAATATGTCGACGAATAACAATAACATTTAGTAAAAATTTTGTTCATATATGAAATTTGAAAATGATTAATAATACACAATCTTATCTCTAACTAATAGAGAGATTGTTTAATTCAATAATAATTATTATATGTTGAAAAATGAGAAATTGTGTGTTTAAGTTGTAAATGCTCGTCATTCTATGTACTGAATATAGGTTTAGGATTGTGGTATTAGTATATGTAATAGTGTAGAGACCCTAAAGTTTTTATTCCTTCTATAGATAGTTATTTTTTATTTATAATTAAACATCTTCTTTGGTTTTGTATATATAATCAACTAACAATATTACATAATGTTTCTAAAAAGGTTTGAAGTTGAACAATGAAATGAGAAAGCACACAAAATGTAAGAATTTCTTGTCCTAGTTGGTCTATGGAATGGAACTGAAAAGGATAGAGGAGAGACAATGAACAGGAGTGAGTATGTTTACATTTTTGTCGCGGTGTCTTTATTTTGATAAGTCACTGTAAATTTTGAACAAAACTTTAGCCAGAATGAACCAATTGTCAAATTAACACTTAGCCATCGTTTTACGCATAATTGCAGTTGTGGGACTCCGAATAATTCTCTTTACATAGGCACCTTAAGTCCTGTTTGTTTGAGCTGATAGCTAATAGTTGGTAGCTGTTAGTTGATAGCTGATAGCTGATTATAAAAAATTACTTTTAAAAATTTATGAATTTGGTTAATATAGTTTTCTAAAACCTTCACGAATTAGACTAAAATTCATGGATGAATAATTACGTATTATTACAAATTTTAAATTTAAATTTAAATTTTGACTGGTCGTTTGTCTTCCTTTTCTTAACTCTCCTTGTCTGAAATTAAACAAATTTGTTGGACCGTGTTATTTTATTTTTCTAAATTAATTAAAGATAGGTGGTTCCTGTGCAACACTAAAAATAATAAATAAATAAAAAGGAAGAAGATAAAGTACTCAATTTTCAACGGAACTGTCGAAATTTGACAAATTTAGTACGAAACTAATTTTCTTTCTATTTTATGAAATGACAGAACATTTATCTAACAAAGAGGCAATCGCATGCCTAACTACATGATTATATTTGGTCCTCGTGTATCTCTTTCAAATGTTCCATCATCAATCACTAATTATTGTATATGTCTTTCGTTTTTTTTTCATTTTTTACAAAAACTTGGTTCAGATAATCTTTAAATCATGAGCACAATTATTGTAATTATTGGTTCTTCTGTTCCTCTTATGAGCAATACTTGCGGATAATTTTGTCTGTATTTCTTCCTCCACCTATCATCATTTCGTCGAGTTTCCATTTCCATGTCCCCAAAGAAAGGGCTATATAAAATCAATCCACAAACTTTTGTCCTTGAAAGAATCAGTAAATTAGACATTGTAGGTAGATCCGTTGTTCGAAGTTGAACATGAGAGCTTAAAACATATTGAAATAAATGAAAGTACCGATGGAATGAGATAAAGGGCATAACATAATAATAAGAATATTCCAAGAAAAGAGACAATGCAAGTAACTGTGATCACGAGCTGTCGAAAGCAACTCAGAGGGTGATGATGGGGCCGTTGATTAAAATGTTGCATCCAATGACAATTGAGTCGTATCAGTACTTGCTCCAATCAAGATTGGATTTTCATGTCTAACATGGTTTGTTTGGCAGGATATATCATGTATGTGCTCCAAGCATTTCCGAAGGGTGTGGGAAGACGAGAAGGTGGCAACCACTAAACAACAACTACACTTTTACAATATAGCTTTTTGCTTCAACTTTTGTTGATACGTCAGAACTCCATAAACAGATGTTCCATTATTTTACCACTAAACAAAGTTTCCATTTCTTTATATGAACTTCAACATTTTTCAGGATTGGAGTTGAGATAATCTTATCTATTCGGCCCATGGTCCTGTCCAGGCCTCCTATGGTTTATAGACCGTGTAGAAGAAATGAAGCTTTCCACTAAATAATGGGTATAACATATAACGAACTAACGAAGAACTCCTTCATATGCTAAGGTTTTAAAAAGTTGGTTACTTAATTAAAAAGTTTAAAAATTGAAGTACTGAATTATAAACATATTAAAAGGTTAGACACTTTTAAAAATAATATCCTCATTTTGAATACTTTTCCATTCTCTAGATATGATGGACTGGAATAAGAAGTAGATCTAAAGGAAAATGTAATAGGATATGGATAAGTTTTGGAATGATCTTTGGCTATATTTGACTCTTTTTTTCTCATTGATTAAAAAACTGAATCGATTCGGTCGATTTATCAGTGAAAACTTTGAACCGATTAATTTTTCAGTTTAATTTTTAATTTTTTGTTCAATTTATTTTAATAACCCTTGTTATTAAAAATTAATTGATTTAATAATTAATCGATCAATTTTCGAAAACTAATCGGTTTTATAAACCAAAATAAATCAATTTATTTTTATTTAATAGTTTCATTTTTCAATTAAACTGTAATTTTTTAATTTTATTCAATTTTTAACTAATTTTATGATGGTCCAATACTAGTTAAACCTCTTGTTTTACTAGTTTAGGTTTTAGTCAAATTTTTAAAACATTGATTTTTCTTAATTCTTCACGAATTTTGGACAACTCTTTTTCTTTATTGCTCTTCTACATATTTTTTTCTAGTCTGAGTTAAGGTACTTGATGAAGTAGCTTTTAGTGTAACGATACCAAATCTATCTTAGTATGTAACCTTGTGTTTGCGCATTCAAGCCTTCTCGCTTCGAATCAATGCAGTGAAATAATGTGTTTGAGCAATTGTTGTTTCAGTATGCCAATTTAGTACTTCATGTATGACATGAAGTCATAGGTGAATAAGTGTCCTGTAGGGATACTTATGTAATACAAAATTTGTCTACATAATCATCTCATTTGTCATGTTCTATAAAGGAGGCAACTCTTTTATCTGTTTTGATGGCTGCATCATCAGCTCAACTTTGTGGAGTCTCCTCCTAAGGTTATAATTTTTGCGTTACATAATTTATAGCTGAAATTTACTACTTATGGAGCCAAAACGAGAGGAACCGCAGCCTCCTTTGAAATTGGAAGGTCATGTAACCAGGCCAAGGCCCAAAAATGGTCTAATTTTCCATTTCCCCAACCAATGCTTGGACCATATTCAGGCCTAACTTCATGTTGCTCAAAGGGACCATACTATAACGCATGCTATAGATCAGGCTGGCGAGGTCTCTTGTTATAGGGCTGAGGCTCCACAGAACAGGCCTCGGGTTCTCATGATGATTACTGATTACTGATTACTCCCCTTTTAGATTTTGAATTGCCAAAGAAAATATATATATAGTTAGGGATAAGGCTGCTTATTATTAAAATTTTAGATTTTTATATTGGGTATTATTATTGTCATTTTAGTTGATTTTAACATATTTTATAAACCTTAATTAATGCATTTGTTCAGTTAAGCTCCGCCGTCAAAGGCAACAATTTGCAATCAAACGAAGAAATTCAGAGGAATTGCTCCCTCTCGTCTGGCCTTGTTCAATGAAACAAGAACCTACAAATTGACGCCAGTGGTAAACTTACATAGTCAACTAGTACGCCAAATCACATATTCTAGAGATATGCTTTTAACTTATTAACATCACCGTCCCAAATTTTCAGAAAATTTCGAATCAACTCTTGACCTCCTCAGGAGTGTTTTACTACTGGAGCTAATTACTGTATATTTCCTCACTCATCATATGCCAGAGCCAAATACTTACTGGTAGCATTTACTGCCACACTCATAACCGTCCCTCTCTCTCTCTTTCATTCTCACCTTTCATAGTTCCATTCCTATAAGTAAATACCTTACTCTACCACACAACTATCAGATACTCCCTTCCGTCGTAGAAACTGAAAGTCTCATAACTGTTCCTCCTCAACTCCTATATGGCTAAAGTCATCCATTTTTCTCTTCTTGTGTTGTTTTGACGTGTTTTCTGGGTTTTTTCTTTTCTTTTCTCAGTGGGTTTTCTGCTTCGTTTCTTTTTTTCAGAAGAAGAAGTCCAATAATAACAACGACAGCCTCAGCAACAAAGACGGGGCTAACGACAACGTTAGCGTCGACAAGAACAACGATGGAGAGAAGGAGGAAGTTAAGAAGAAAGGAGGCCAGCAAAAGGAGGACAAGAACCAGATCACTGTGGTTTTGAAGGTGGAGATGCATTGCGAAGGCTGCGCGTCCAAAATTGCCAAACATGTTCGTGCCCTTGAAGGTATTTATTGACAAATCCTATTGACTCCTAAAATGTTCTGGGTTTTCTCCTAAATTGTTGTTTATTTCATTTCATCTAATCTGTATGTTGTATAGATTTCAAGTCTTCTTAATAACTTGGAAACTGTTGTGACAGGGGTTGAGAATGCGAAAGCAGAGATGGATTCCAACAAACTGACCGTTACAGGGAAGGTGGATCCTTTGCAGATTCGGGAGAAACTCCACCTCAAGACCAATAAGAAGGTTGATCTCATCTCTCCACAGCCCAAGAAAGAAGACGCTAACAAGAAAGATGAGAATAAGAAATCCAACGACAAGAAAACTGACACTATTGACGCTAACAGTAAGAATACCAAGAAACCTAAAGAGGTAATAACCAGCACTTCATTCATTCATTCATTCTTTAGGCGCACTTTAGTAGTGTTCTTTCTAACCTGCGCATGGTGATTGGACTTTCAATCAGTATCTCCTCGACGAATATCTATTTTTCATTATTTGACGTTACATTTCCTTGTCAAGTGGACAAAAATCCCTTGTTTAGTTTATAATAATCATAATCTCTACTGCAACTGACGAGTTAGATAGCCACTTGCTCATTGAAAAATGAGACATCCGATTACTTTATCGAAGTAGCCATTAATCTAT
>JANIMX020000242.1:3105195-3118642 GCA_024582655.2 Erythroxylum kunthianum | reverse complement strand
AAAAATAAAATAAAAAGAACAATAAATATCCTTAAAAATTTTAAAGCCCTCCATATTTTTTACTTTTAAATAATAACAATTTATTTATTTTTATTAACAATGATTTTTACATATTTCGCATATAAATAATAACCTACAAATATAAAAATAAAAACAATACATATTATTTAAAATATTACAATTTCATCATATAATAGATAATAATTATATCAAAAAACAAATAAAAGAACAATAAAATTTTTTAAAAATTTTAAAGCCCTCCAACATTTTTAAATTTTATCCTTAAATTTTTTTTAAATGTTAAATTTTAAAAATTTGTAAAGCTATCCATTTTTTTTAATTTTTTTAAAAATTACGATACTAATTAATATTTTAAATATCAACTGATACCATGTGATTTAGCCGATACCAACTGGTACTATTGAAGGCCGTTTCGTACCATTTTTTCGCTGGTATGGTACGAAACTCATATCCACAAGTATAAAATTAAATGAAGGTAAAAATAAGTGGCTTTGAATAATTGTTTAAAATTATAAACATAGTTAAAGCGTGGACTAAAGCTTAATAACTGAAAAGACATGATACAATATGGATGCGATAATTTTATCATCAGAAGAGAACCACCATGAAGGATTTGTCTGCCTCATAGTACAAGTAGTTCTTCTGTTACAATCTGAAAGAATGATGAAAAAGGAAAGCACAACCTGTAGTACGACAAAGCTAACAAAGCCTTCTCTGAAGGCCCTTCATGTCACACATTTGGCAACAGGCTGTCCTCTGCAACACTTGTTGATACAAGAAACCCAGTTGTTGAAGCAGGGGAGAGTACGCACGAGACACTCAGCTCCACTTTTCAGAGCACCCACCAAGTAGAAGGCTCAACAAGAAAGTCATTCTTCCAATATAATTTCTGTAACATAGTGTTAACTTCATGTTCCATCACTAGCAGCTTAAATTATTGAGAAAATGTTCTCATCAGACTAAAAGTTAATTGAAGATTAAGGAGGCCATAGATGTCAGTGAATTTTGTCCTTATTAGGTGTCCAGTTGCAGAAAGCAAGTAAATTCTAAGAAACATCCTCAAAGGTTATGGATGACTACAGGAAAAAAACCAATCTTACAATTGTCTATCTCCATCATCTTCTGCATGAAGAGGTGTTGTGTTGATGGTGCCAGAATGACAAAGCATATATTTGCACTTGCCATGAGAAATGAAATCTCAAAAGGGCCAACCTTTCGCACGCGAATTTCTCCAGGAATTTTCTTTGCGACGGGCGACTCTGATCTCCAAAAACAGCCTGTATGCCTTGTCTACTTTATTTGAAGCAATTAGTTTTGTATTTAGCTTGCTACAAATAAGCTTGCTTGGACAAAAGCCCTTCCGTAAAGATTCCTCCATAACACATATGGCACTTTGAAGTTGTCCTATGTTGCAAAGCCCATTGATAATGTACTCATAAACTTCAATATCAGAAGAGTAGCCACTCTCTTGCATGTCATGCCATACACTCGACAGCATTCCACATTTTCCAAATCTGGATAGCCGCATCAGCAATAGCTTATAAGCTTTGAGTGATATCTTACAGCCCGCTTTTCTTGCTTTCTTATAGATCACCATTGCAGCATGGGGGGGACCAAAATGGCAAAGAGGCTCAATAAAAGAAGTTATTGTCCCTGTTGTAGGAACCATTCCTCGATTTAGCATTTCATCAAACATTTCCAGTGCCTCAGCCACTTTCCGGGCTTTGACAAAAGCAGAAATCAGATTGGTATAAGTTTCAATGTTTGGATCACAATTATCCCGCATCATACCCTCATAAAACTTAATACACTCATCAAAATCTCCAATAGAAATAAAATTACAAATCATTGCATTGTAAACACCAGCGTCTCGCACACAGCCACTCTCCTTCATATTTTGGAAAACCTCGACAGCATGTTCAACCCTATGAGATCTCCCTAATCCCTCAAGAAGATAACGAAAAGTCAAGCAATCGGGAGTAAAACCATCTTTCACCATTGCTTCAACAATTCTCTCAATTTCACTAACCCTACCATATTTTGCCCACCCTCCCATAACTATATTATACGTCATAACATTAAATTTCACCTTGCCCTTAACTGAATTGAAGTACGAATTTGCTGCACCTACATGTGATCTTCTACATAGGCATTGCAAAAGAACATTCAAAGACTCGGCATTGCATTCAAATCCAAACTCTTGCGAGTTTCCTAATATCTGGACAGCTTTGTACACCCTACGAGCCCTAATTAAACTATCCATTAGAATTGATACTGTTTCCAAATTGGGGTTCATACCTTTCGTCCTCAAATCTTGCACAACTTGCACCACAAAATCAATGAACTTTCTTCTACCCATTGCTTTAATGAGTACGTTGAAGCTATGAATGTTATTAGGTATCATAGGTTGCTTAACAGCCCAATTAAAGAAGATAACCATGGATTCCCCTCCTAAATCTCCCCTATTCAGCACTTTACCAACAAGGTCAAGACTCAAATCTACATCGACGCTCGATAAAGCACACTCAATCGCTGAAATTCCTTTTAATTTCTGGAGAAAAACACCTCTCAATCTCTCTTCCGGCAACAAGAAGTAGTCTACACCTGTTCCAATCTCAACCACTCCATTATTCGCATTTAACGGAGACGGGGATATGTTGGTTTTGTGAGAAATTGGTAAAATACTGGAGAGTTCATCGAGAACGTGTTGTTCATCAAGTTTTTTGAATTGGTTCTCGATGCCACCACTTGGGTGGTGTATAATGTCTAAAGAGCTGAAATGCGAATTCAATGTCGAAAATGGAGAAGAGAGAAGCTGGGGGATGTGGTACCTTGTCGTTATAGTGAGGCGACTGAGAAATCTGTGGCAACAAAACGCCATGAAAGCTTCTTTCTTGCAGGTGGCTTAAGGTTGGAGTCCGACTGCACCCACTGGCCATCTCAGGGTTCCTCAAGCATCGTAGGTGGAATTCCAATTCCACACAAGGAACTCAATGGTGTGAAGTGCCATCGGTTTGTTGATTGATCAATTCATTCACCAATAGGAACTCAATGGTTGATGATTGCAGAGATTGGGATTTGATTTTAAGGAGACTAAATCTTCTTTTATTGTTATCTTGCAACGCCCTAGTCTCTCTCTGTTTATTATATAAGTTGCGTTGGACATGTGAGAGAGTAAGTGGCAGAAAATTTTCCATGTAAATGACCATCCATTCATATGCATATTGATTAGAAAAAGAAAAACAAGGAACTTGATTTGCTGTCGCTTCTATACATTTCATAAACAAATAACTTGATTTGCTGCCGCTTCTATACATTTCATAGCGAACCAAACTGAAGAGGGATCCCAATTCCCAAGAACAAAAAGACTGGCAATAGTACTGAGATTTCAGAAAATTCATCTAGAAGAAGAATTGTTCTTATACTGGTTATATCGACAAAACTTGAGTATTGACTCCTGCTTTCCTACGCGAAAATGCAGCACAACAAACACGAGAATACGATACACGATTGCCATTATAAGTAAAACCAATAGATTATGCCACTTGGAATTACTGTCAGGAGATATGTCATACGCATTGCGGAGAGCCTGAAACCCAGAAATGGTCCTTACTTCCCCTACTGCAAATGAAGTTCCTAGGTACTCGTTCTCCAGAATTCCCTGTAAAAGATCACATCACAGTCCAGAAGGTGTGGAATGCAAGATATTAGCAGCGCTGCAGTTTGCATTAAGTTGCAATATTCTATTCATAGTTTTGTTAATAAATTGAAACCACAAAATCCTTTTTGAAAAACAGTAACAAACAGGGAGGCCCGACACACAGAAACCTCCAGACTTCTAACTAAAAATCAAACTTGCCTGAATAGAGTAAGTGTGAAAAGCAATATAAGATACTGGATACATCCACATTGGCCTTGGCAAAGCATTTCGGATTCTAAAATACCCTGCAGAAAGCATCATTACCACCTGAAAGCCACAAACTTGAAGAGTTAGATTACATGACAGCAAGACATGAAAGGTGCTAATTTGAAGACGGCCAAGTCAATTCATACAGCTCACATACCAATTTGAATGATTTAGCTTCAATTCTTTTACTTTTCCAAACTGTTCAAGTATTGTGCTTGCGTGCATGCTGTGTGTTTGCCATATAAATACTATTATGTAAAAGTACATCCAAAGATATCTAGCACTAAATCCTGATCATAGAAGAAAGCTCTTTCCTAGGAATCCCATCTTGATGAGAATGATATTATCCTCAACCAGCTCATGTAAATAAACATGATCTAGCAACTGCGTGTTATATTTGTATCAAAGTTGAACTACATGTCAGCTCATGTAACCAGAAAAGAAGTATATTATCAACAAACACAACTTACATGTAGGGATAATAGAGTCAAGACAGTCCAAAAGACTTGTTGCCAAAGTGAAATGACAACCATCATCAATCCTTCATTTACTAGGAGGCAAAGGAAGAAATTCAAAACAAAGTACATCAACAAGCTGAACTCATCTCGCAAGCCTATGAGGAAATAGAACACAAGGCTTGATGAAATGGAAATGAGAAACAGAAATGGGATGCTTGCGAAAAGCTGCCCAAGTAGATAGACTAATGCTCCTGAATGCCTGTTGGATTCCTCACTGGCATATATCTGCAAAATTCAGAGTAGATTGAATTCAAAAACGAAGGTGACTCGCAGTTTATAAAGAGAAAAAGATGATTTCTTTTTAAAACTAGTTTCACGCTTAAGATCATTTCCTCAGCATAGTTCAAGGCTTTGAACATATATTTTCTCAATTATAAACATCAAGTAAATTATGCCAGCATTTAAAGATGTTTGATAGAGCACAAATAAATAAGCTCAAACCACATATCAGACAGCAAGATGATGTAAGCATATAAAGCTAGTCAAAAGCACAACATTCAGACTGATTCAAGAGTGAAACATGAACACATTCTAATCCAGGGACAAGTACATACATACTCCCAAGAGGGGCTCCAGGTGTATAGCAAATGAGTCATGCATCTCAATTCCCAAAATATACAATGGCTAACAACTTAATGAACTTCAAGAAAAAGTTGATGCACCAGATTAGTGTATTTCAAGAATGCGACTTAAAAGAGTATCTTGATATTTGAATAAGGCATATATATAAAGCTAAACATGCGTTTAACTAGCCCAAAACATGTAAATTCCCACAGCATATGTCAATAAGATTGCAAGTGATAGTGACGAGGAGTGAACATATTGCTTATGCTATGAAACTCTGAGTACAACTATGGAGCACAGACAGACTTATTCCTTCCCCAGTTGCAGCGGCAAATTCAGTTAACCATAAAATAGAGACATCACATCATTTTGCTCAATATACTGTCATTGTAAGCAGTTAGATACAGTTAAATGAACAGTGGCTACAGATCTATTATAGAATCCAAAATGGCTAAATAAGTTCATTGGCTTAAAGAGGTGATATCACCAACAAAATCATGCTAACTCTCATTTAAGAAACAGAACTATAAGAAATTGATAAACCTGCTACATATGATGTTATAAACATTTAACCATCACAGACTTGCCCTGGTAGCAAATAGCTAGGGATACCTCCCCAATCCCCATCTACCAGGGTCCAAATTCTGATAAATGCATGAAGGGATTTTTTCTTAATTTTATATTTTCTGATGTGCCATAAAAGTAATAGCACATAGACATTTGAACAATCATTAAAGCAAAATAATACCTTGATCTCTTTCAGAAGTGCAGGTACTCCTGCAATGCTTAGGAGAGACGTAAATGATACAAATACAAAGACTGCAGCAACCCTTGTCTGCAACATGAAAGGTTAAACATTTTTTAGTAAACAAATATTATCATGTGCATCATCAGTGATGAAGTAATGAAATGCACTGGATGAGGAAAAGAACCTTAAAGCAAAGTATATTGATATAAAGCAACACATTAACATGTATCAAAGGGAAATGCACAGGTCAAAACAACAGCATGTGGAAATTCATGAAGATAACAAGCGGTCGCAGGCCACACCAATCCTTGGTGATAAAAAGGCAAATATTTTGGAGACTTAACATTTCTAGGAGGACAAGGCAGTTGCAGAGAGGTATACGTCATCTGTTAAATGTCAAATGGACACTTTCTTGTGATAGCCAAGGAATCATAATGGCACATTTGAGCACTTGACATAATAAATAACCATAAACATTAATTGTAGAAACAAGTACACACATATCCAAGAAGTATTTATGTACAAACATGGCGTATGTGTGCCTTTTGGTGTGTATGTGTTTATTTCTTGCCTTTACTGTTTCTTCAAATTGTTATCCTATGAAGGTGACCTCAGATGAACTTAGTAGTTTGTTTCAATTTAAGAAGGAAACTAACCACCACTGAAGACAAGGAATGCCCTAAGCCTGAAAATACTGTGCCAATACAAAATGTAAGAAGCATAAAGAGAATAAGTCGAAGCCAGTAGTATTTCCATTCTCTTGACATAATTAACAATGATCGCCATGTCAAGACAGCAATTCTAGTAGCAGTGCTAGCTTTTCCTTTTGTTTTCAGAAGTGGACCTTCCTGAAGAAATAATCATGCATGCAAAGAGAGTTAGTGAAGATCAAATGGAGAAAGGATTTATGCATAAAAGCACAGAAGAGATGGAAATGTTTTCATTTGAATACAGTTTCCCATACAAGAAGGGGTTAAAAAGTATCAAACTCGTTATAAGATTTTAATGATTCATGTACGGTAAAGTTAAGGCTCATATGCAAAACATTTCCTCCCCTCGTACCGTGAGAGAAGCAGAAAAAAGAAGAAGATACATGCACATCTTAACACTCACAAGTGCACTTGCATACACACCTAAACCCATGAACATAATCACACACAGAAAGGGAGAGAATCTTCATGATTTAGTCAATATTCCTAGAGGACCAGTTCCTCTACTATATCTTTTTTCAATATCAATCTTCCTATTATTTATTTTTCTCATTTATCCAAAATATCCAATTGGATTAGTTCATTCCAATACTGTTTGTTAGTATTGGTGCAACACAGCAAAAGACAAACAGATCTTTTTCCTGTGTGCCAAAATTGTTAAACTACCGTTTTTCAAATTTTTTTTGTTAAACTACCGCTCATTCCTCTCGACTGGTAAGATCAGGAAAAATAATTCAGTCATTTAGATTCAAATTCATGTTTTGATGACACAAGCTAAAATTGAACTTGCCAATTAAGCATCACAAAATAGTTGTAAAAGATGTTTTCCTAAACTTCAGACAGTAATTTGACATAATCGCAGAAATATAATGCAAAAGTAAAATAAGTATGTATTGTTGTTCTACAAGACCAAATACTCAGTTTAACAAGACCCAAGCGAGTTAATAAAATACCAAATATTGATGAATACGAGCATGTACCAGAATCAAATAGAAAACGATACCTTCTCTATGAGTCTCATTATCATAGTCTCAACTGCAGCAGCATCTGCCGACGATTTATAGGTTGCTTCTAGGGTACGTATTGCAACAGCTGTATCCATGTTGACTGATGAAAAATCACCGTGGTCATCCTGTGAGAATGGTTCCATGCGTGTTAATGAAATTTTGGAAAAGAATCCAAAATTGATGAATATAGAAATTTCTCTCACAAATTTACACAGGAATGTGGTACATTGATAAACTTGGGAAAGGATCTAAAGTTGATATGCTTTTTTTTCCATCATAAACGTGCATAAAACACATGCAAAATCTGTAAACTTTGGAGAAGAATCCATAACTGATAAGATAAAACATGTTTCCCACTGTCACAAACGAACTTAAGAAGCTTAAAAATCTCTATTCATCAGAAAAGGACCCAACAATCTAGTAATTTGACCAGTTATTCACTGTTCTTGCAATTTTATTTACTTCATACAGGCGTCAAAATAAGTTGGACAACAATAAGTGAAGAAATACCTGAGAATTTTTGCACATTGCAATTATCCTGTCAAAATCTGTGTTTATTGCACGCAAGAAGTGATCGGAAGGGCTTTGCATAATGGGGCAAGGAAATCCAGCATTTGAAAAATGCTTCACGAACATAATAAATGTTAGCATTGATTTACAATGATCCAGTTAGTTGCAGCCATAGGCCAAGAAAAAGAAGGAAGAGTGGAACTACAAGTACTGGATAACTTCTTATGGTTCTTCAAAGTACAAGCCATAAAGCCATCATTAAATTCACATAGCATAGACAAAGAACTAGGTCCAAAGATTCTGTGTCATATACCTGCAGGCAGGCCAGTGTTTCTCCAAAAAATAGTGTATTTCCATTTGAAAGCAAGCAAATCCTATCAAAGAGGCCAAATACTTCTGTGCTGCTCTGATAAATCGTGAAGATAAGAGTGCACCCAGTGCTAGCAAGTTTTCTCAACGTAACCATCATCAGAAGCGCAGAAACACTGACAAAAGAAAATTTACAAATTAAGTAGAAAAAGGAAAAAGAGGTCAAATAATTTCCAAAAAGACTACTAGAGGTGCAGAACCCATTAACACCTTCACCGTGGATCCTATTAGCTTGCATCACTATGCAAGTAACAATTATACAACATACAATTTTCTGTCATGACAATTACTTGATTCTATCCTTGCAACGAATGCAATGGTTATATCTCATTTTTCACCTTTGTCTCTCTACGTGCATAGTCAAAACTCAACCAACCACACAACATAAGTTACAAGTCAGTAATGCAATTAACTTACACCAAAGAATCCACAAATTTTGCACTGTAGCTTTGTACAAAGTAAAATATTTTGAGTAGGATCATTCACCAGAATGAAAATGGAAAGGAACATGTATTGACCTGTCAAGATGATAAAGAGGCTCATCTATAAACAAGATATGTGGTCTCATCACAAGCTCTCGGGCAATGCTAACACGCCTTCTCTCACCCCTAGGAAGACCCTTCATGTAGCAGTGACCTCCTATCAGTTTGTTCCCATAATCAGTCAGAGACATGGCATGAATTGCATCCTCTACAACACTCTTTTTCTGGCAGAAGAAGCCTGGAAGTTGAAGCAATGCAGAGTAGTATAGATATTCTCGGACAGTGAGAGACCCAATCAGGGTAGTTTCCCTCTCAACAAAGCCCTAAAAGTTGAAGAGACTACTCATAATAAGAATTCAAACTTCATTGTGCTATGCAGAACTAAACTTTGGTTCACAACTGTAATTTCAAAGAGAACTTTCTTGCAATGGTGAAGAATTAACTTCAAATATTATAAAGGTGTGACATTCAATTCTTTCCTCATCAGATATCCGGGCGCGAAAAGCAAGTAAATTCCAAGCTCCCAAGCTTGGTTCAATGCACTAGGCCCATAACGTTACAGTTTTGATCTTAAATTGAAGTGAACACCACTAAGAAAAAGGATTATTGGGAAGGACCATATTGATCATGTAGGCTATATCATCATAAAATTATAACAAAATTCCAAATGTAAATGATAGCTAAATAACAAACCAGATAGTTGCCACTAGGCTTACAAGATTTTCATATAAGAACTGAAATAGGAGAAAAAGGTAAAAGATAATTCAAAGAAATCCAGCTGTTTGCAGCGCAGATGCCAGAATGCAATATGATTATTAATATAACATGTGGATTAAAGTTGTAGTAACTGAAAGACACAAATTTACTATTTATCACAGTTATTCTTTATTTGAAACCTCACTTAAGAATCTACTAAAAGCTTATTCATATGCATAAATCAACCAAAAGTATGACTAGATTTGCCTATTATGAAAACAGTATTCAAGTGTGGCTTTCAGTTAAAATTCAAAAGCAAAGGGCAGTATGGGCTTCAGCTTAACAGCTCAATTACCAATTAGACCAGTCAATGTGTATAGTGGACCAGAATTTAAAAATGCATCAATAAAACATTTTTCAGTTCACTTGAGAATGTATTTATTTGATTAAATATTACATAGAAATGAAGATGATGGGAGGATATAAAGAATTGTCAGTCCTAAAAGAAAAACTAAGTGCAGTATGGATCTTTCCAACCTTTATGTAGAATGACAAATCAATATAATAGGAAGGGTAAACAAAAAGAAATGGCATGGATGGAAAAGAAAATGTGAAGGAAATAACTATTACAGAAAATAAAGAGAAACAAAACTTACATATGAACCATATGGCATGTTCACATTTGTACCATTCACAAACACTTCACCGTACATTTTTGCTGAATGGGGTAATCTTCCTAAAAGGCGCAGAACTCCATAAGTAACAAAAGGTGGCATTTAAAACCTACACTAATGACCCTGAGGAAGAGCTTATTAACTTACCTGCAATGGCCCTTAGCAGCGTGGACTTCCCTGACTTTGCTGGGCCCATTATTACTGTCATTGTCCCAGGCAATGCACAACCAGTAGAGCTCTTGACAACTTTGTCAGAGTATTTTCTTTTCCCCTTAATTGTAACAGTCAAATCCTTCCATACAACAGAAGCGCCTACAATCTTCCTTGCAACAACTGTACCATCTGGTAATGGTGGCGATGGCAATGAGCCACTGTTAAGCTTTGATAGAGATGGAGATGCTGGGGTGGTGACTGTAGTAGCAGCATTGATGGAGTCACCTCCTTCTTCTAACCTAACATTTATGTCTGTGTCGTCCCACTGCGGTGAATCTTCAAATGATATTGGCTGCCTAAGTGAACCAGGCTTCCGCAAATAGAAAAAGTTACTTGAAGGCACCCTACTCGCAGGACTGCTTGCTGAAGATGAAGATGACCTATAGTTATCTGATTGAGACTGTATCTCTTCCATATTCTACTCCCACTTTTTGAGTCCTCAAATTGTTCAAACCAACTTTCCAGCAATAACTGATGTGTCAGCTCGTCACCTACTCTCCAACTTAACCATTCACATTATGAACCTAACTTGATAACTGTTACCATCGGCAGATTTTAGTTTGTTCAGAGAAGAGCATGCCTCAGCTTATCAACAAGCCATCAACCTTCAAAAAATGAAATTTCCTACACGAATCAAGCAGACGAAATGTATAAAAAAATCGAAGTCTCTAATCAAGTTCTTAAAAGGGAAATCACAATCCCATCTTTGGAACAAAAGTGGAAGTAGAAGTATTAAGAATGTCTTTACTTTGCAGTGTATTATACCAGTTTACAGTCAGCTTGGGTAACAAGTATTTTATGGTTTCCAAATAACAGAAACCTCCAGCAAGTACCAAGAATATCATAAATCACGACAGCTCCAAACATAAAATCATTATTTTATAATGCTAAGAACCGCCAACATTTGAAATGAAAAAGTCTTCCATTCTAAAACAACAAATAAGTGACTACAGAACGGCCTTTTATTTGAATGATAGCCACATATGAGAGACAATGGATTTATAGGCTTTTTCCTTTCTGCTCAATACTTTCATTTCCCCAGCAGCCAACAGAAACAACCATAAGCAAAAACCTATTTTAGCACCTTCAATGATTTACATAATAAGTAACGCTTGCAAAAGATCAATGAAAAAGTGGCAAAAGCCAGAATTCTCAGTACCTAAGTAAACCAGTAAACTACCAAACACAAAACTTCATTCTAACATGCCCGTGGAATGCCAGTTAAACCAAACCCAAAAGAAAAAGTTCAACACTTCAACCCATTAACCCTCTTTCTAGTATTCGTTGTGATTGCTCAATATGGCCTACCCAGTAGCTCCTAGGTTGCCCTTAAATGAAGGAAAAGCTTCAAAAGATCAAATATTTATGAAGACCCTCAACTTACTTGAAGCTCCTCTGTAGCTCACTTGAGACAAACCTGGATCTGAGAGAAAGAAAGGGAGCAAAGTGAGACCGACTGTAAAAGGAAATGAAGTGAAGAAGGAAGGAAGTGAGAGTGAGAGTGAGAAAATGAAATGATAATGTGAAGTAGAAGTGGATACTATTTGACCCGCTTGTTCCGGGTTATTGTATGTGTTTTAACTTGGTTAGTTAATCACTTGATTGTTGGGCATCTTTGCTTTAAGACAAGTTTGCGTCTTTTTTATTGCTTTTTCTGTGTGTTTCTAAGATTTGATAGCAATCATGGCATGATATTGCCAATGCAACACTTGGAAAGACACAATTAAAACAGGAATCATTTGGCACTCACTGTCCACTTTCTTTTCTTTTTTTTCTAAATTAAGAGAAAGACAAGATACCAAAATTTGTCAATTAAGTAAAGAGAAAGTTTTGTCTCCCTCCTTACATTTAGACATGGGAAGCAAACCCATGTGTACTTTGGGAACTGTCTGTCTTCTACCTATATGGATTTCCATTATTCAACTTCCTGAGTTAATATCTTCTCAAATGTGGAGCTCCTTTCACACCATTTTCGTATCTTCTTATTTTTTGTTTTAAAAAATAGACTAATGATTTTGTGGTTAAACAAGGCAAATTAAAATCCTTACTTACAAAATTATACTTGGAATTGGCGGGATTGGAATGGATAGGAAGAAGTCAATGATTGCATGAAATTAACTTTTGACCCTAATGGGCCAATAAACCGTGTGGGGCACATTATAAGATCCTAGTTGGTACGCACACTATAATCTGCCAAAATTATTTCTGCCCACCCCCAGCATTTAGAAGTAGAGGAACCACTGCTTTTCCATATGACAACGAAGTCTTAGTCTCGACTCTGGATACCTCAAATCAATCTGACATCTTTTAACCAATTTTATTTTTTCAAGGAGCAAAAAAACAAAAAACCCCATTTAACCAAAACGGTGGCGTTGTCTCTCTTCTCCTCTTAAATCAAAAGATTCCATACTTAGCAAAAGTAAGTAGTGATGATGAAGTATGCCTTTTTAACGAATTTTTTCATTATTATACGTTATGGGTACAGTTGAGTACATACTAGCTTTAATATTGAATCTGGCAATCATTTGTCTTACAATTTAAGGGAAATAATTACTTTGATTATTTTTCTTATGTGAATACCAAGTTTCTATTCATTATGATATCCCAACGCACCATGCCTCACAGTTACGATTATAATCACTGCCAAACAAAAAGAAGAAGATAATAACATATTATTTATATTACAAAATAAATTATTTTGAATGTCATATAACCTTTTAATAATTTGTTAAATCCGTCATAATTTTTTGTTTATAGGATTACATGACATGACTTATAAAAACATATATTAATATGTCACATTATAACATTATTAATGAAATGGTTTTCACAATTATGTTCAATATAAATTTAATGATATCATAAAAAAATTATTCCTTGTATATTTTAAATTATTATTGACACTTATACAAAATTCTCATAATTCTAAATAATTTATTCTATATTTTAAAGAAACTAATTAGTGCTATTTAGATACATTAAGATAAGCATACGAGATAGAACTCTACAAAGTTATTAGTATCGTGTA
>JANIMX020000242.1:3015948-3028690 GCA_024582655.2 Erythroxylum kunthianum | reverse complement strand
AGATTACTTCGGTAATCCCATAATCACAAACCAAACATAGTAACGTTACATAACTTATACCACATAATCACGGTAATATAAGATTATCCCAAACTAAACGTCCCCTTAATTTATCACTAAGACATCCACCATAAGTTTTTTTTTGTCCTTTTAATATGCTATACATTTGGTGTCTTTATATATATATATATATATCATTTGAGACATTTATTAAATTAAAAGTATGTAGTTCAACAAAATTCTATTCAAATTAATAAATTAATGTAAAAAATATTTATAAAGAAGCCATTTACAACATACGGAAACTAGTTTATAAAGGTGGATTTGAACATAAATATACGAAATTACATTACACTTCTCAATTCTCATCCAAAAGCTGACCAAAATATGTGAATGCAATTTGATCATAAAACAATTAATTCATCTGGTAATTCTATTGCATTCCGGGTACCTTTACATCAAATCTTTATTATAACCACGTTTACTTATTTATTGGGGGACTGAAGTAATTACCAAGCTCTGCTAATACCTCAAGTTCTGCCTTGAAGAAAACCGTGAGATTACTGGAATATTATTCAAAATAAGGTCGTGTACTAGGTTATACTCTGCTACGAATTAAGCATACGCAGCCCCGACTCATAAACCAAAAAAAGTGACCTCACATTTGCTGCCATGTGATGAGCTTTTGCTGTCAAACTACTTTTGTGCAATTATTTGAGAGAGGAGATCAGGAAAGAGGAAGACATATATACGCAGGACCAACCTCGAATTCCGAGTAGGGGGGAACCACCCAACTGGTTAACTCCTTCAATAGAGTGAGACCGTCCTAGTTGATTGAAGTACCTACCTAACCGTGTTTTGTGTCTCCACACTGGTCACGAAGATGGTGAAACAATTTTTCTTTTTTTCTTTTTTCTTTTTCGTCATTTTTGTTAATTTACTCGTTTCATGTGAATTGCATTGCCATTTATACATTTTTATTATAAGAGAGAAAGCTGTTTCTTGCCCTATGCTTGTCTATAAACAATCAGCATCATGACAGCTTCTATTTTCTAATAAGATAACATGTGAGTAGTGGTGGGTTTAAGAAAGAATCAGTCTTTTGTCTATTCTTCCGATGAAATTATATAATCATAATAAATGCTTATTAATTATATTTAATCACATTAAGAAGACGAATCAAAGTACAATAAGGTAAAACATATGTATAGCAAAGGATTAGGGTATGAGGGTTTCATAAAGTAATCAATAAATTAGAGGCCGACACTTTGGGAAGAAGTAATTAACATGTTCAGGATTCTGTTTTTGATCTCCATCGTTTCGAATAATTTTACCGGCCTCTACATTAAAATTCACATAATTACATGACGTAAAAACGAATCTGTCGGAGCCAAAACATTAATGAAGCCCACGTGAAATAGGTACCATAAAACTCATAGTGACCTACGCACATGAGATAACATGATCAGCTTGAATTAATATTATTCTTCAAACAATAGGTATACTCAGGCTCCTCTATATGTATTTTATTAAATTGGAAAAAAAGATACTCAGTCTCCTAAATCCTAATGGTGCAATATTTATCGTACTAGTAACCACAAAATCGTCGAAGCGTTATTTAATATAAACCACATATCTAGTGGCCCCTTCTTTGCGTGGTATGTAAATAACAATAACTCGAAGTAATTTGCTTTGGGTATATCTAATTAATTGCTCCTGCGGGAGTAACAATAGCAAACGTAAGCACCTTCTTTTTGCTGACATCATTTAGAAAAGGTAAAGAGATTAAAGGGCTCATCGCTACAATCGGGAACCGTTCGTACACATGGACATGGAGATACCTGAACTTTGAGCAAGTTCTGGAATATGTTAATGGAAGACCTACTCGAGTTAATGGCGAAGTTTCAATTGCATCTCTTTCTCTGGTGAATGTTTTATCCTATTATAAGCGGACCGGGTACATCTAATGATTACGTACGTCGAAGTCACATTTAAGGGCTAACAATTTGCAGAAAGAAAGAGTGGGTACCGGTACTTTTTCTCTTAATGTGACCCGGTTAGATTGGATATTCACACTAATTTCCAAAACGTAAATCTTGTGAAGATCGTAATCTGACATTGGTGGTCTATTCGAAAGCAAGAGGCTTCAGGTGTCTGCCATACCCTGCAAGCAATTTAGTTCTCCAGGCTCAATCAGTTTACTCATTCTTGTAGGGAACTTGGAGAACCAATGGTTCGAAAAGGTCAATATAGCATCTTTCAAGGGCCGAAAATAAAATGAATAAATATATGAATGGTTCCATAGGATTGTGCGTGTATTTGAAATCATAATTGCTGGCTATAATAGTACAGCATGCTTATTTTGGAAAAAAAGAAAAATATATATAAAAAAATAAAGAAATGCTAATTTTGAACATTTAACAAGAGTTAACTTAGAAGTGCATGATAGAATCGTAGGAACATCTAAAACATCTTTGGTAAAGTCAAAGAGAAGCATCAATTGGCACAAGATAATCATTAATGTCATGAAATTATTTGGTGGGGGTAGGGCAAGTTAGATGCTTTGTGTGGGGAAGAAAGAAGTTAGATACTTCTTGATGATTGACATGGATCTCAGTTGATCTGGCCTTATCAATGCTATACCCACCGTGGATGGATCATTTCCATTAATTCATGATTTTCAGATCTCTCCGTTTTTTTCTGCAGATACAATTTCTATCAACCTTCTCTGTAATTTTTTTATATGAATTGTATTGTTCTTTCCCTCCCTCGATGCAATATTAACTCATATCATTCCATTCATTGTACGCTCTGATTTTCCTTGTAAAGAATCTACACTTAAAGCTAGAAATACCGAACTCTTGACATTACACTGGAAGGTGTGGTTCGGTAGTTATAGACTACGCCTCCTCGTTTATTTCTGTGTAAAAAAATTTAAGATCACGAGAAGTGGTTGAAGTGAGCAGATACAAAGGCATCTTGTGTTCACTCGTTATAGAATATCTTTATTTTATATTATTAAAAATATTTTTTTAATTTTTCATATTACACTTTATTTTCTTAACTAATTAAAATGATAAGCTGATTCAAAAGTATAATTATTTATTACCTCTTTAACTTTTAAATACAAATACTTACACATTATTATTATTATTATTATTATTATTTTGTAGGACGAGTGTGTGTGAAAGCTCTACTAATTACTAAAGGTAGATTTATTTTGGTCCCAACTGAAAAGAGCGCAGAGTTGTAGAAAATAAAGGGTACAGAGATTTGGGGTCGCCCACAGTGGACAAGACTGTTGGGACTGTCCTTCACAAAGGCCACCTTCACGTGGCAATGTAGGGTCGGCCGTACACTTTTCAATTACCAAACTCATCCACCGTGGCTTCTTCCCACGTGACATGCCCTCTCGCCCCAGTCCCCACTTTGACTCCCTTCGATACTTCACTTAAATAATTTTTGTTAGACAATGACTCCTTGGGTTGGGAGTGAGATTAATTTTTTAAATAATAATATTCTAAAACTCTTTGTTACTTTTATATTTCAGAAAGACAAATGACTTCTAAAGAAAATAGTATTTAAAATAAAAATGCAAATTTAATTATTAGTTTTACTTAACTCCTCTAATTTATACAAAAATAAAACAAAAAGAAATTGGTATAGCTAGAACTAGAAGGGAGACAGGTGGAGGGACGTGTAGTGGCTAAGAAGTGAAGGAAGATGTGGCATGCTTATGACCCTTCATAACCAAATCACCTTCTCTGTGTCAATCGCCAAACAGCCAATCCGTATAAAAAAGATTGTGACATTTTCCTGATCAAGTGAAAGCACCACCTACCAAAGTATCTCACGCCTACTTGTAAGTAAATACTGTTGAAAATTATTTATCAACAAATTACACACTCCTATTAATATGGGTATTCTGTACTATTCCATTACCTTATAAGTTCAATCTCGTGTATAATTGCTTTATCCTAATTACAACTGAATTATACCTCAAACACTTATTTTGCAACATTTACCTAATGAAAACTAAAAGAAATCACTGACTTTTTAATATATTATTTCGACAAATTCATGAAAACAAAACTGCTTTAATATTTATTTCGACAATCCGCCTTTCCCCTTCAAGTAACTCAAGAGTTTGAGTTATATCAAAATTTAGAGTTTTCATGTTAATTAATTTAAATTTATTATTTGATTGAATTATTAAGATAATTACTCCAAATTTTATAAATATTAAAAAAGAGTTAATGAAAAATAAATAAACGTGTTAAATGATTACATGCAGTACCAAATTGGCGAAGGGCTAAAAGGAAAATCAACATAATATTTTTTTTCCCAATGATGATGATAAGACGGAGAGTAACAGAAAAACACAAACCGGCCACGTCAGAAATTGTACGGAAATGGGCCGTTCTTCAGGTGGAGACTTGATGGAAGGAATCTGTCACTGTCACATTCATGTTACTGTGTTGCCTTTTTGCCTTTTTTTTTAATTAAAAAAACCCACGTCTTAGTTTATTCGAAGATAATTTGGTTTGACATATTACATATGAACTCTACAAAGTGAAAAAAAGAAAAGAGGAGTGCGATAGAAAATGAAAATGGGGCTTTGTTACTGCAATTTTTGTTGTAAACAATAGCACAAAACATCTAAA
Organism: Erythroxylum kunthianum; assembly: GCA_024582655.2. Classification (NCBI taxonomy): domain Eukaryota; kingdom Viridiplantae; phylum Streptophyta; class Magnoliopsida; order Malpighiales; family Erythroxylaceae; genus Erythroxylum; species Erythroxylum kunthianum. The sequence goes on along the minus strand of JANIMX020000242.1, from coordinate 3,024,026 downwards.
ATGTAAATGAATTCTATAAGATCTTACATTTTACAATTTCTTATATTAAATGTTTGAGATTACTAAGAAATATGAAATTTAATTACATAATTGATATAACTTACTTTAATTATTTAAAATACATTAAAATTTACAAGTAAATTTAAACATCAAAATTTATTATTTCATATTTAATTATCTTTTAAATCAATTATACTCATGTTCTTAATCATATCATATATATAAATGAAATGTATTGAACTCTATATTGTTAGATAAGTTATTTCAGACGTACTAATTAAAAATAAGGGTTATAGGAACGTCATTTTTTTACCGATTATGGTTAGGGTTTTTTTTTTTATACGGTAGAAGATGAGATCGTCAACAACATCATAAACTAGAAGTCGAAGACAAGGCGGTATGTGTGTAATGGTAAGAGCAGGAGATTGAAAAGAAAGGCAGCTGAGAAGAAGCAGAAGACAGTTCTGGTCCTTCTGGGGGGCAGGTACGCGGTAGGAAACAGCTACTAAACACACAAGACCAACCTCGAGGGTTAATGACAAACAGAAACTCCCAACGCCAACGTGTCCCCGACCTTAGAGTGTCTTCTTGTGGTCGGCCCAACGGACTTTATATCTATAATTACAAAATTGAGTCTAATGGTTATTTTTGGTATATAACACAATTGAATTGACGAGTCTATAAATTGGTTTACTTGTACAATAATGATGTCCAAATCGTCATTTTATGTGGAGGTTAAACATTAAAGTTTATAATTTAAGCCTCTTTTTATAAATTGAATGTTAGAACAAAAAAGAAATGTTGTGGAAATTAGATATATACTATCATGAAAACTGTTAAATATGATAATAAAAGAGTCTAACATAAGCATAAAATTTTAATAATATTCTTTATATAATAAATTCTACAGAGTGTCGTTGTCTGAATTTATTATTTTTGGTAAAGAAAATAATAAAGTCATACTCATTTTAATTCCTTAATTAATTGATTGATTGCAATCTGAATGCACCAATTCACATTAGCCAAATTCGATGATGGGTTTGCAACTTGGCATTAAAAATCAAAAGGGTTGATATTAAAACATGCTTTTGTATTTGATAACCATCAAAGCATAATTCCAATCCCATTATGTACCAAAAGAAAAAGATATATCTTCTGTTCCCGTCCAATGTGTAATGTCAAGTCAAGTTGCCTCGAGGAAAAACTAAAGAATTCCTTTAAGATATTAATACATACACGTTAAATAGCGTGAAAACTTCTGAACAACATTTGAGATAATCTACCGTATGTTCTGTAACTGTAACTATGGATAAATTGAGAATTTTAGGGTTTTCTTAGATGTCAAAAAAAACTGTTCTCTCAACAAGATATTCTAAAAAAAGGGGGAATTTTTTTATTATAATACTACTATACAGCTAAGCATCAAGCAATCAGCGTTGATATCAGAAACAGTAAAAATGTCACCAAAAGTAGAGAATTCCCACAAACAAAAATCGAAGGGGAAAAGAATTACTACCTACAATCATTCATCTACAAACCTGTAAACTACGAGTCATCTCTGCGTATATAAACCTGACATCAGCTTGAATCCCTCTGCTGTTACTATTCCCGTAAGCCTCCTCTCATTTCCCTCTCTCTCTCTCCAAGTACCGATTTCAGGCTTCTGCCAACTACATCTTTGGCCTTTGGTTTCATCACTCGTTTGATTTTCATGCAAAACAAAGATTTCCCATTCCTGTTGCTCAGCCTTTTTTCTTTAATTTTTGAGTACCTGTTCGTTCAGTGTATGGTTTTCGAGTTTTTGATTACTTTAGCATGTTGTATCTGTTGGAGATTTCGTGATTAGCGAAATTGACCAGTTGGGTTCTCTTTTCTTCTCGTTGTTTTGGCCGGAAACTCACATGGGTACTCAACGAAACAAGTTTTTTTTTTCTGGTCAGATTCTAACCAGAAAAACCGACCCATAAACCGAAATGAATGATTTTTTATTTGGACGAAGTCCCAGATTTCAATTAATTTTTTAAACCACTCAGATGCCAACTTTCGGTTCCACTCTCATCTGTTAGTTGTTTATGTTTTTTTGCCCTTTTTCATTCCATTTTGAACAATACTAAGTTTGGTTTCCAACAATAACAATAATAATAATAATAAGTGGTGGTTGTTTTTGGGTTTTGTCTTGTTCTAATTGGTGTTAAGAGAGTTGAACACGGTGGATTCTTCCGTCTTGGGGTACCCCTCTTCACGTAATGACTCCAGGTTTTGACCACTGGGAAAAGGCCACGTCAGCTGGCGCTCGTGGCCTTGTTGCCTTCTGATGTTGTTCACTAATAACAAGTGGTCTCAACCAGAAGCAGTCGATACAGATGCTAGTTGTTGTTTTTTGATCTTTTTTTTGTTCCGATCCTCAGTACCTTTCTTATAAATACATGTGAACATATTATGATTAAGTCAAGAGGAGAAGATGTTGGGAAGACGCTTTTGTTTTGTGCATGGATAGATTAACTAACAGTCGTTGTTTGTGGGTGTAGCATCATCAAGATTCACATGCAAATGCAAGGATGTGTGTGATATGCATCAGTCACTCTTTATATCAAATTCAAATTTGTTTTTGGAAGTGAGAATCTTGATGATGCTGCATCGGCAATAGACGACTATATTTCAACAACAACAAGAACAAAGGTGATGGATCGATGATGGCTGATTTGCTGTTTCTTTTAAATTTTAATTAATCTCAGTTTGTGAGTACTTTGTAACTTTGGCTTCTGTTGCTGTCAGGTGGGTGTGAAGCGCATATATGTTCAGTATTCAGTTTGTGGTTTCTATTTTGTGCTTCTTTTTATCTGAAAAGCAAACCCATTTCATGGATCTAATGCCCATGTTTTCCCTTTTCTATTTTCTTTAAGTTTCCTTTTAACAGTTCCCAGAGAAAGTATAGAATCCCATAGGCTACCAAACTACCTTTGCTTCGCTGACTTTGCAGATCTATGATTATTCCCTCCGAGGTTTAGTTAGTTGGTTGGATATGGCCATTCCTTTTTTACTAGTTTCTTGCTGTAGATGTGATGTGAATGATTTTTCTAATAATCCCCCACAAAGAGGACAGAAATAGGCGGCGGCTGGTGGAGAGAGAAACAAAAAGGGAGTAGTCTTGATGTGGTGCATGAGCTATGAAGTACCCTTGTCTTTGCAAAGGCAAGTCTTTGCGATCTAGTTCTTGAAGACGTTACAGTTTGATCAGTTTCTTATCCAAATATAGTACACATATTTTAGATCCATATTTTTTTTTTATGTTCTTTCAAAGAACTGCTTTATTGGTTCTTCAAAACCCATCTGCAGAAAGGCCAAACAACAAACTGGGCATTTCAGGGAGCTCCTTCGAAGCCAGCTACTTGATTCTGTTAAGATATTAGAGAGGAACTTTTGAGCTGAAGCCAAGAATGATGGTAAGGAAAAGAAGTAAATATATGTATATATATCTACATACATGTTTGTAACTTTGTATATATCTATGTTTAGAACTTCTGTCCATATTTTTGTTCTATATGGGATTTGGTGATATCGGACAAAATAGCTCACTTGAGTTTAGTTTCTAGTTCCAAAAACTTCTGTCTCCGCTAAATTACTCTAAAAAAGCTCTTCTTCATGGACATTTTTTAGAGTGGTAGCAGTAGTAGATAGATCGTTGAACAATGGAAATGCTCTCTCTCTCTCATCAGAACATTGGTATGGTAAATCGAAGAAGGGACATGTCTCTCTGTCACTGCCCACTGGCTGGTGCATGCGGGCCTATCTTAGTATTAAAGCACCTATCAATCTTTCTTATGGACCATGTTATCTGCCAACTTGAACCTCTTGACATGTACTCCTGTTTCAAGTTTCTCATTCCATCTTCATCTCTTCCCATTATTAGTTCTCAGGTGTTTATTTTCTAATTTTCGGTTGACTATTCTCAACTCTGATAATTCTTCCTTCGAAGATCATAAATGTCTATGTGCCTATCACTTTCCTTTATCATAATTAGCTGCTAACCTACGTTTTTCTTATTTACAAAGCAATAGTTACAAGTTATGTGCACTGGAATATAACTTGCTGACTAGTTGTTCGTGTGGCACACATCTCCGGCTTCGATATATACTGACAGATTAGTAAAAAGGAAGAGATTGAAATTAGTTTTTGAATGCTGTTAACGATTAATTAGTTCACTTGATCAGTTATTGTTCCCTTAGTCGAAGAACCTTAAAACAACAGAAACGATTCTGGAGTTATTTCCTTTGACCTACTTCTTCTTTGTCAAAGCATTGATTGCAGATAGATTTTCCTTCCTTAAGACACATACCTTTGTTATGTCCTTGTTTATTATTTTATGTCATTTTCCCTCTATAAGATCCCGCATACTTCGACAGAAACTGTCTTATCTTATCTACTGATAATACATTTGCAACTCGCTAAACATCTTTCAACATGAGCAAATAATCAAGAAAGCTGGACCCTAAGTACTCCTTTTACAGCTCTTTGCTCGTATATATATTCAAAATAACACTAATGGCAGGGAGTCCTAGTGACCCTAGCAAATCATTTTGTTTTAGTAAGCAATAAGCTAGTATGTTTCATTGCGCCAATGCCTTGAAGTTTCTCTTAATAGTGCCATTAATTTCATGTAAATTAACTTTTACCAAATACTCGTCGCATTTTGATCTGCCATTTGAATCTCTGTTCTTCTTTTTGATCCAGCACAGAAGCTTAAAACTGTTCATCTTGATAAAGTGGTATCTTCTCTGTATGTTCTCATCTTACATTTTACGTGTGGAAGATATCTTCGCTAGCATTCATCTCAAAAGTTTAGCTTAGCAGTTAACCTTTTATCTTCGGGTTTGAATGACTATCTATCGAGAATATATAGGCTGATACAAAGATCATGTATTGCATGCTTTATGCCTCAGTTTAATATCATGACAGGCAATTTATGCTTTTCTTGCTTCATGCATGGTGCATACCATTGGCACAACATATATTAACAAAAGGCCAGGGTATCCAGAATGAAAGGAAGCTGGAGGGAGAAACATGAGAGTTAGAGTAGTTGTTCATGTCTCTCCCCAGAATTTGGTATCATCTTCATCTTCTCTTGTAGTTAGTGTACAGATAATGGAACTTGATCTGTCTTATCTATGTGGGTTTTCAGAATATTGACAGGTTATTGAAGCTTTTATAACTCAGCTGTAGATCTCTGATAATTAGAAGAGTCTTCCTCAGTCTCGACAGTGCTCAGGTATCATATATCTTGTCCTTCATTTGAGTTGTAATTTGCTTTTCTGTCTCTACTAAGTACCTAAAATTGTTTAGACACCCTAAATTAATGCATTCAATTATTACATTTGGTATAAAATTGGAATTTACTATATACATTTGATTTTAGTATAACAGTTCTATCATATAAAATTCTACTTATTGAAGTTTTATACTATACTCTATATTGCATAGACAACTAAAGTCATATTTATGTTGTTATCTGTGTAACAATATGTACATCTCGTGACTCTAATGTCAGCTATGCTAGAGTCTTCAGAGTCTGTATCCGAAATTTAGCTCGAGTTTCCTTTCTATCATACCCTGTCCTGTTTTCTTCAACCTGGCACAGCCTTCTTTTCTTCTCTTCACCATCGAGTATAAATTAAAAAGAAGTTAAGGATTGTTTTAATTTAGCTGGTGTTGATCAATTAGAAAGTAGAAATTATAATTAGTATGGTATATATATATAGATAGATATTATTAGAGTTCTATCTATATACAATTCATTTTTTCCCATCCTTTTTCACAGGGTTGTTCGGAACTATGATTAATCCAAGTGTTTAGCAGTTACAGCTGGTTGGAAATTTTGTTCTGTCGATCTTTTTATTGAACAATGTTTTGGACACGATTTGAAGGTTATTTTTTACTTTTTATCTGTGGATCATCTTTCTCTTATAATTCTCTAGCTTGTCAATATTAGATCTTGCAACTGGAAACTCGCCAAGATGGAAGTAATTGAAGAATCTCAGTGGGATTGTAACGTAATATGTGTAGGTAGTATGAGCAAGAAAATTTCAATGTTCTAGTGTAACAATGTAAATTCTAAAGTTACCCGCAAGGGTAGCCAAGTTGGTCGGGCATCACACATATTGACCGCAAGGTTTTATGTTCGAATTTCATGGCCTCCTTGGTTGAGCTGGTTAGCTCTGGTTTGTCCTAGGTTAGTTTTTTTCTCATAGTTGTTTGCCAGCTAGAGTCATGGGACGGTGGTTTATCCGGTGCGCACTGCAAGGTAGCGGATGCGGTTCACACGTTATAAAAAAAATGTAAATTCTAAAGTAATAAACATGAAATCTGGCTTCTTCTAGATTGCAGTTCATTTCTGGCGTAGTTGGGAACTGAAATTTATCCTGTATCGTCTACTAAAGTTCCTATTTCTTGTTTTAACTGGAAGGTGAATGAAGCACTATCTTAGATATTGTCTGAAAGCAGGGATAATTCACTTTCCAGAGAAGATAGAGTAAGCGCGTAAATACGAAGATAGATGCGCATGCTAAGCTACTAACACTGATGGGAAGCATCGTTTCACTTCTTACTTGTATTTCATGGTTTATGTACTGCCGCTTGTAAACGATGAATTTAACTGTATATGTGTATATAGAAGAGCTAAAATTTCTATGGACTACGGTCCAAAAAGACGAGTTGGTATACAACTCCAGTAGAGTTAATTAGCAGTATATTGCATGGAACGTGTATGAAATTTTGCAAGTATTTTCATTTTAAGAATTCTTTATATGTAAAATTTTGTAATTGTTTATATATATATATATATATATATCATATTGTAATTTAAGAAGTAAAATTAAGGTATCAATTATTTCTTATGTATAAATTATTTGTCTCTTCATTTATTTTCTTTATTTATTTACGATGTAAAATTTATTAGTTTATATCTTTAATTTATTAATTTTTTATGAACATTATATTATAAATTGAATATTTTGTTCAATTAAGTTTCTAATGCGTCTTGTTCGATCAAATTTTTAATTTTTATATTGAATTTAGTATTTAATAAAATATTTTTATTTGAATAATGCATGATTTTTCCATATATTTCAATCCTTTCATCATACAATGTTCCGATTAGATATAGAGTATGAAATTAATGTCTACTCTCTTTTAAGTCCAATCATATCAGTTCTCTGCCATTAGCTATCAATTATATTAATGACATTTGTAAACTATTTACAAATCGTCATTCTATCTCGACCAAGGATTTCCCGAATCAATACTAATCGAGAACAACATAACATTCTCCTTAATTACTTTAGGGTTATGAATATGTTAACATCTGATTTTAAGGGTAGAATATCCGCCGGGGGCATTGAGTCGAGATAAGTAGTCGAATCGGATGCCAGTTGAACATTCCAGTCCAATAGTCGAAGGAAAGGAAACATCGGCTAACAATATAGGATTTGGCAACCGATTGCAAAGAAAGATCGACTGATCACAAATGGATAAGTCGAAATCCCCGAGAATACGCTCGGATAATTGCTTAAAGAAACGTGAATGAAGACGTCAGTATCTTATTTATTGCGTAGAACGATTATTTTTCAAGATAAGATAAACAATGAGAAATCCTGAAGATCTCCTAGAATTTGAAATTTTGTAAAACTGTTGCACATATCAGATAATTACTTGTATAGATACGATACTTGAATGTAAACTAAACTGTAGCCTATAAATACCAAGTGTAAATACAATGAGAAGCTCTTAACATTCATACAATCAAATTATATTTCTTCAGTTTCTTTAGCTTTTACTTTTCATAGTTAATTTAACTCTCAATCGCCTTCCACACCAGACGCTCTTTGGAGTGGTTTGGGAACCCACAGGTTAGGAGACATAATCTCTTTCCTAACCCTATCGACTGATTTGGGAATCAGATTTATCAACCTTAGCCAGTACTGCTACTAATCTACAATTTTAGCGATAACATATTTTGGCATGCCCGATGGGACTAGTATAGGCGAGCGCATTGAGAGTTTGCCTTATCTAGTTGCAGGAAAACT
>JANIMX020000242.1:2984104-3001030 GCA_024582655.2 Erythroxylum kunthianum | reverse complement strand
AGCTGAAACATCCCCTTGGAACTCAATGAATTGGCTGCACACTGGTTTCTGTATTCCTCATCCACAAGGGGAACAGTATTTCTGACAGGATCATAGAGCTGCTCTCCTGCCTCACGCCTACGAAGGCAGCTGAAAACAGTTGCATGAATGGCTGCCACACTCTTGTCGACGTTTGTGTTGTTGATTTTCGGGACAAGATGCTTCTCAGCCCTTTTGCAAAGATAATCTTGGATTGTTCTGATGTTCCGAATGTACTTCACGTATTTGTTTTTGGCAGGATCCAAAGTCATGTACTTTGCACGGACAGCAAATCGTTCCAGATGCTTTTCTTCATTTGTGATGTATATCATGAATGGTACAATGGAAGGATGCTTCTTCATGAGGCCCATCTAGACAATGATACCAATGGAGAAGGCACTAAGTCATGATGATAAAAAAAATGAAGAAAGCATAGAGTGCCAAAAAGGTAAGGAAGGCAAATTGCTTACCACAAAATTAAGACTCAGATGAACACCCTCAACAACAACAGACTCTTTTCTCTCTTCCCAGGCAGTTATCAGACGATCAAGACTATCAATCACCATCTCACTTTGTGCCTTATACCCTTCAATGGCCATTTGTTTAGGACTAATCAGATCAGTAACATTACTAACCTCTGGAGATTTCCCTGCTGCACATCCATCTGCCCCTTCCTCCTTGGGACGTGCACTTACAATGCCTGCTAATTTTTTTTCTTTTCTTTTAGCCTTTGCCTCTGCAACAGCAAATGGATCCAAATACTCTCCAGCATGGTAAGTTGAAGCCCACAGCAGAGGATTTTCTTTCTCATCTACAAAACTCCTCATCATGTGCCGGATGGAATCAGTGGATATAACCGTTGTGATTCCTAACCTACTACCCTGCATTAAAGAAAGAGAAATATTGAAGTATATTCACAGAAACGAAATCTCATTTCAATTGAAAAAGGCAATCGCAAAAAATCACAAGTAAATGAATTGCCATTTGGAACTAAACATTACTAAATGGAAAAAGATAAAGCAATTTCTGGTTAGAAATTAAAGGGGTTACCAGCAATGCAGACAAAGTTGATTTGCCGCAGCCACTAGTGCCACACAACAGCACTGTCACAGATTCTTTCCTTTCTCTGATTCTGCATAAAACACGGAATCTCAGGAACTTAAGCAATGTGAGGTAACTTTTAAGGAAAAAGAGTCTTAAGAGGAAAGAACATTCTACAAACAGCATGAAGATAAAAAAAAAGGCCATACTAGTGCTTTACTAACTCAAATGAAAGTAAAATCTGAACAATTTTCCCCTATATATTAATTCCAATACAATATACAGACCCATTGGAGAAGTAGATAAGCCAATTTATACTTTTATAGCAGAAGAAGAATCCTCTGTAACTTAACTGCCCCAGAAATGAGGATTGAAGCATATGCTCCTTCATCAGAGCAATGTGGAGGATTGTCTTTTTATAAGTAAGATCTGGTTCAATTTACTGCTAAAGAAGAAGCTCATATTTAAAATGCATATACAAAAGCTATTCCAATGACATTCTATGATAAGCACATATCAACCATAACTAAGCTGGAAAATTGCACAAATACTAGCTCAGAATTTAGAAAAAAGGAAATGGCAAAGGCAGAAAATGGGTTTCCTCCACAGATACTTGAGCAAAGTACGGCACAGAAAGCATTACAGCAGGGAGAAAGACAGAAATGATTTTGTTGTTCTTCATACCAGAAGTGAATTTCTGTTTTCCTCACAAACCACAAATCATCACAATGTGTTCTTTCAGCCACAATGCATATACAACATTAAAATGAAGGCCATGTATACGGGGAAAAGAGCACCATAAATGAAGCCTAGCAATACTTCTAAATTTAATTGAACAGTGATAGTTTGACACTTTACCTGCATGCCAAAACTAGGTCCGCCCTTTGTTTAGGACCCACATACTTATATTCAGTAAGAGCATCGCAAACGACATTTAAGAAAGTTTCTCTTCTAACAATTACAGTTGTACGCCTTTTATACAATTCAAACAGTAGACTTTTACTCTTATCATCCATGTCAGAAGCAAAAAGTTTTGCCACCTGTGCTTTACCCAAGTTGCCAACAGTGGAAGAACCACCTTCTTTCACAGAATTGCCTTTTAAAGAATCAAGGCTTGTTGTGTCCACTGCTTTTGGCAGTAGAGGATTGATTGACAATTCACTTCTTATTTTTTCAAAAACCCTTTGGCTAATCTGGAAGGAGAAAGAGAATGCTCATCAGAAAAGGAGAATATATTGTGTTTAATTCAGACCATCTAACTAGTGAACAGAAACAACGATTAGTAAAAGAGAGTAAGAGTGTCACCAATTAACAACAAGGACAATTGCATAATGAAATAACTAACTAATTCCAGCAGAAATATGAGTTGACAATATCACAACATATCAAGCAAACAATGAATGTTCCCAAAACCGGACAAAGGGGAGAGTAAATGCGACAAATTCCAATAAGAAAAGCGGACAACTACCAAGATTACCAAAAAGTGAAAGTGCTAACCTTCCAATGATGTAGGCCATGATTCACAAAGAAGAATACAATTACTAACAGAAGAAGAGCAGCAATGTACCACAGCTATCAAAAACTAAGTAGGTTTGACAAGGGAACATGAAGAAGTAAATCACACTGGTTACAACACCACAAACACGTCCAACTGAAACTACATCATGAAATCTATCACATTTGTGGACTCGTACAGTAACAAATATGCACAGGCAAGTATGAATTTTAGGACAGACAAAACCACAATAAGAACTGTCTAACAGTGAACTCGGCACAGTTCAATACAGAAACAAACCATCTCATAATTACTGACTTCTGCCAAACGATATTCAGCACATTACCTCCAGATCCAACATCAAAGCAAATTTATAGGCTAACAGGTGACCGATCTCACTTACAAGCTTACAAAACAAACTCAGATTTAAATCCAGCTCCACTAAAAGCATCCGTTCAACCAAATCAGAAGCACAGACTATTAATTACGACCTTGGAAACATCTTAAAGTGACCGCGAAACTGATTATATAAAAAAACCATTAGCCACTTTATATATACGTATACATATACATATATATACCTTGAAAGCATGACGAGCTTTGCATCCCATGAGTTGCAGAGTGCTCTGCAAGACCGAACGCGTGTACCGAAACGACTCTTTTCCATTCTCTCTTTTGTCTTCATCGTCCACCACCACTATGTACAGCACTTTCGCCACCTCCGCCATCTGTATAACACGCACAAAAATAAAGGTAGAAAAATTTCAGATCAATTCCGTTACAGAAAACAGAAAAACTAACCGCGTCACATGCAGAGAACCAAACAGAAAAGGAAACACGTCATCAAAAGCTACAATCCCATCACCCAAAACGCATGAACAGAGCAATGCAGGTAATGCAACGAACCTCTGGAGTGTGTACAAAAACCGAGGAGTTGATTCCGATAATAAACGGAAAATAAAGGAAAGAGAAATCAGGATCGGAGAAAAAGACGGTTAGGGTTTATGGAACGCGGAGAGAGATCCGCCATTTGAATAGAAAAAAAGGAACAGGAGGAGGAGGATGCTGCCGTGTCGATGTCACCTGTTCTCCACGCATCTAATACCAAGAGGCAGGCCTCCATGACTCCCTTCATCCATGATCGCTGCTCTCTCTCTCTCTTTCCGTCTAAAACAGCCTGTCTCCGCAATTTTACTGATTTGGGGTTCCGATGCCTTCCAAATTTCGATTGTGGGATTGAGCCATTTATGGGGATTCAGATTTATAATGGAGGAGCCTCCGTGAAAAGCAATGCATGGTACTATCCGTAATTTTGAGGTTCGTTAGGGGTAAGTTGGGTCGAGGAATTTTTAAGTGTTAATTTTCTATTGAAAGGATCAAACGCGAAAGGAACTGGTGCCGATTGTGCGTGCGTGGGTCTTTTTTGCGTAATTGTGCTTGTTTTTTCTTTGTTTTCCATTTCTAAGTATGAGATTAACAAACAAATTAATATAATCCATTATTAAATGGATTATCAGATTTACTCATTTTATTAAAAATAAAAAATACAAAATACAAATAACATTTTTTAATTAAAAATGCACAAAAGATTAGCACGATTATGTACTGTTTTAATGTGTTGATAATTTTTTTCCTTATATGATTTATAGAAATATATTGTTAAATAATATTTTTTTAAAACATTTTTCTTAAAACATGTGAAATTTTTCATTAATTGAAAATGCCATTTTTAAAAAAATATAGTAGTGTATTACTGTTTTGTTTATTTTAGACTAATTTATACTTGTCTTAACAAATACATATCAGAAAAAAGACCCACCTTAATAGCATCTTATTCACGGTTTATAATGGAATTAAGTATATTTAATCAATCATCAAATCTCTTTAAAAAAGATTGTTATTATACATTGAACCCCTCTACCGTCCAAGATATCGACACTGTAAAAAAGATTGTTATTATATCTATATATTTATAATCCCTTTTTTCATTACTTATATAAAAAAAAATGAAGTTTTGATAATGAGAAGATACTTTGTAGTCCTGCAACGTGGACAATGAAATTAAATCATTGTGATTATGAAGTTTAAACTAAAGAGACAGGAAAGAAAGAAGCACGGGATGTATTGTTTTATAACACCTAGAAGCTGAAACCATATAGAGAGAGGTCGATCACTTTCAGATAATGTTGGACTTTTTAACATACCTGTTCCAATAGAAGAAGGTGCAGAGTTGGTAAGGGAACAATGAGATGGAATATTGAAGCAGAGGGACCACATCCACATCTCAATCTCATCCTATTATTGTGATGTGCATCTTTCAATTCAAAAAAACGAATTGACCCCGTTTTAGAACTTCAAGTGCTTAACTTCTTTTGTTTGACACTGACTTGAAGACTTCTCATTCCACACAGTCATCTTTTTGGTCATTAGCAACTAATCTAATATGGAGAACTTTTCTTTTGGACATTGTCAATCTCGAAACTGTTGGCTTGGAACCTTCCTCTTGTTTGGAATCTATTAGCGCTGATTGAATTTGGGTATTTGAAGTTATCAAGGTATAATTTACACGGTCTCTGTAAACAATTTAACTTAATCCACTTTTGTTCAGATAGAAAGTCAATTTATGTGCACGGAATAACACAAAACAGTAGTTAAAACTTATATAAAATAGGTTGTTTTCCCCAAATAAAGTAGAAATTGGCGTGACTTCAAAACATTTCCAAGAAAGCAGATTCATTGAACAGTGGAATCATATGTTTCGACTTTAGCACGTGAAAATTTGATGTAAGAAAGGAATCGAATCGAACTTGCCGAACACAATGAATGGTTATTGGGATGTGGGCCTCCCAAATAGTTCCCATTGAACCTCACGAACTCACGTGTACCTAATCATTTGGTTTCACATTTGTACCTAATCATTTGCGGATGTATTCCCAATCCAAGAGATTCACATGCCTTGCATTTATTCACTATAAGAGCTGTGTGATTTTGAACTACTCAACTATTATAAGGAACTGAACATAACCTGGTTCTCTAAATTACCTCGACAACAATGTGCAAGTTAAGAAGCAACCCAACCCCACGGCGTTTCAAGTCGAAGCATATTTTTAACAAGGCACAAGAGTTCGACAAAATCACTTTAAGATTCATGGGACTAATTATTACATTAGGACCGCTTTCCACGAGGGTCGAGGGCTTTAGCACCAAGGTTTCTCGACAACCTGTAATACTACGATCTTTAACTACAACGTCCGTGCACATAAGACATTGCTGAAAAGGGGTAATGGAAGGTTAACAATTCCGTACATGCAAAAATTCCCCGTGTATCTAATAATTTATACCCCACACAAAGACACTGAATTGAGCTATTCCCTCCACCCAATTCACCGCCAATAAAACACTCTTCCTAGCTGCTTGATCTCTTATATGTGTTTAAATGGAAAGATGCCCTTCTTGGGGTGCAGCTGCAAGTGCCTTGGGCTTTGGCTTTTCAACGACAATGGCCTGAGTAGTGAGGACCATTCCAGCAACGGATGCTGCATTCTGGAGACCACATCTTGTCACCTTTGCTGGGTCAATTACTCCAGCCTCCAATAGATTCTCGTACTTGTCCGTCATGGCGTTATAGCCAATCTCCCATTCACTAGTCTTCAACTTTTCCACAACTACCTCACCTTCAATCCCAGCATTTTGAGCTATCAACGATGCTGGTGCCACCAATGCCTACAAGTAAACATATTCCATCAGTCCGCTGGAAGCAAGAAATCAACATATGAAAGAGCATCAAGACTATATATAGCTGGACAAAAGTCCTGAAAATGAAAGATCCTGAGAAATTCTTGCAGTTTTCATTAAGGAAAGTAATCAGGAGGCTCCTTATTTTAGATGATAAAAACATTTTCCCCATAAACCCAACATAAAATCGAGATCCCTGTAATTCACAAGGCAGAACAAGTTAAAGTAAGCAATAGTCTACAGGAACTAGGCATCTGCATAAACAGGACAAAACCCAGTTGCTTAATATAAATAAAGCTTGCTCAATCAATTATAGTAAATCTATCCTTCACTTATGAGCAGAAATGTATTACCTTTTGCACAATATCAGCACCCAACCGCTCATCTGCATCATCCAATTTGTCCTTAATTGCAGGCACCAGAGTTGATAGATGAACCAATGCAGCCCCACCACCAGGCACAATCCCTTCTTCTATGGCAGCAAAAGTTGCATTCTTGGCATCTTCAATACGGAGTTTACGATCCTCAAGCTCAGTTTCTGTAGCTGCTCCAACTTTAACAACAGCAACCCCACCAGAGAGTTTGGCAATTCTCTCAGCCAATTTCTCAGAGTCATAAACAGAATCTGTCTCAGCCAACTCCTTCTTCAACTGTGCAATCCTAGCTTGTAACTCATCCTTAGATGCAGCATCAGCAATAATGGTGGTGGAGTCCTTGCTAATAGTTACTTTCCTGGCCAAACCAAGCTGTTCAACTGATGTGTTCTCAATAAGCAAGCCCAAATCATTGGCTTGCAACTCAGCCCCTGAAATTGTAGAGAGAAGATAGGTCAACCTGTGCGACCCCAATCACCAGATGAAGCATTGATCAACTATAAACGTTTTATGTTTCCATTTAATTTCTCAAACCTATTTTATAAGAAAAATACTTTGTTTGAATAGACAGGGCAGAGAAGTATGCAATAGCCAAATTCTGATGAAAATCTCAGTCCACTTTTCTTGAAAATGTTTACATATCTAACAGCGACAAGTGGGACCCAAGGATTCAACATCTGGATTTTTCTCGTAAATCATAACCTAAGAAACAACTGCTCATATGTCAAAAACAGAAAATGAACAATATTAGTCAACAAATCAAAGTGCAACATATGTAGACGAATGCACATAGATTAAATTTGTATACAGTATCAACATACAACTTCAATAAAGAATCACTCTACCTGTTAAAATGGCAATGTCTTGAAGCATAGCTTTTCTCCTTTCACCAAAACCAGGAGCCTTGATGGCAGCAACATTAAGGATGCCCCGAAGTTTGTTCACAACAAGGGTAGCTAAAGCCTCTCCTGTGACATCCTCCGCAATTATAAGTAAGGGTGCTCTCATTTGAGTGGTCTTTTCAAGCAAAGGAATTATATCCTTGATGGCTGAAATTTTTTGATCTGTCACCAAAACTCTTGCATTCTCAAATTCGCAGATCAATTTCTCAAGATTTGTTACAAATTGGGGGGAGATATAACCTCTGTCTACCTGCAACCATCAACAACAACCAAAAAAGAGTCAACAAAAAAAGAAGATATCAGAAAATAAATAATGGCAGAAACCAAGGCCAGCAGAGCAGATGCACACCTCCATTCCCTCTTCAACTTCTACTGTTGTATCAAATGATGACGATGACTCAATTGACAGAACGCCATCAGGCCCAACCTTGTCAATTGCATCAGCAATCATAGTCCCAATAAAATCATCATTCCCAGCAGAAATGGATGCAACAGCTGTAAACAAAACAATATATAAGTTACAGAATCATAGATAACGAATACACAAGAAGATACAAATCTTCATGGAAAATAATATACCTTTGATGTCATCGCGACCTTTTACAGGCCTAGCCTTCTTCTCTAGTTCCTCCACCAAACATTGTACAGTTTTGTCAATGCCCTTTTTTATTGAAACTGGATTTGCACCAGAGGTAACAGTCAACAATCCCAATTTGATTATTTCTCTTGCAAGGACTGCTGCAGTTGTTGTTCCGTCACCAGCAGAGTCATTAGTTTTGCTGGCAACCTGCAACATACATATGCTGAATCAATTAGTACACCTACTGTTATGGTGTCACACACCAGAATGTAAATTAACAGGGAACAAGAAATATTAGGAAGCCTACCTCTCTTATAAGAGCTGCCCCAGCATTCTCCATGGGATCAGGCAGCTCAATAGCTCGGGCAATTGTTACCCCGTCATTGACTACCTTAGGAGTCCCAAATTCATCTAAAACAACGTTTCTCCCTGCAAATAAAGAAAATATTCCTCAGCCACCACGACCTTTTCTCCTGTTTAAAATGGTTGTGAAATAGGCTACACTAAGAAAACAATAAAGAGAACAATTTGGAAGCCAGCTTTCATAACATACCAGACATGATAAATATCAAAGATAAGTGAGCATATAGCATATATGTTTCAACAAAAGGAAAAAAATTAGTAGTTAATACCCCTGGGACCAAGAGTAAGGCCAACAGCATCAGCAAGCTTATCAATGCCAGACTGGAGCGCTCTCCTGGAATTCTGGCCGAAAGCAATTTCCTTTGCATTAGCTCTAACCACAAATTTTTTTCTATAATTCACTCTCGTTCTCGACCCCTGCAGGTACAATAAGGTCACAAATGAATATATATATATATATATATATATATATAAAGCATAAATCGAAATTCCACAAATTAATTGAGAATACACATCAATCTTAAGTAACAGCTCAATCACTACCAGTACAAAGCTAGGAACTTGGGGAAAATCCTAAATTTAATGGGAGATTTCATTTTCCTCCTACTCCTACAAACTAATATCAAGTAAAGAATCTTCCAGGACGACAAGCACAGGACAGGAAACCAAGTACCAGTACCTGTTTGGGAGAGCAGAAAATGGAAGCAGTGGAGAGTGCATTAGAAGTTGCCATTTTTCTTACGAATTCCAAGAGGAGTGCGTAAGCTTTAAGAATGGGGTTTGGGAGGATGTGGATAAGGAGAGGAGGCCGAGTGACAGAAGCAAATGGAGTGAGAGTGAGGGGGTTAGGGTTTAGTTTTAGATTTTTAATTGCGGGATGAAGGAAGATTCAATTAATACAGCCCACTTGAGACTCTGTATAATTTACCGTTTTTTAAGTTAATTCTAATAATTTAAAAATATTATAATTTGTATATTATCACTTAATCATTAAAATATTAATGAAATTGGGAGTACCACGTATGAGTCTGACTTCAAATTACTCTTTATTAAAATAAAACAACAAACACTATATTAAAAATAGTATTATCATATTTTGTATTCTATTCTAGCCATAAAATAATATTAATGAATTTTTAGTGTTATTTTTAACCCTACTAGCATTTATGTAAGGTGAATTATGATAATAATTTTAAAAAATTTAATTATCAAAAATCACAAATTTTACTAAATTTTGTAATTATCAAACTTTAAAATGTGATAATGAAATTTTCAAACTTTTAATTTTTGTAAAATTAACTTGCTTTAACAGTGCTAATGTTTAAGTAGATAACACGTGGACTATATTTTTCATATAGGCAAATTATTTATTTAAAAAACAAAAAGTCATACTTTATCCTAGTCCTTCCACCTTTACCCATCCTGCATTCAACTCTGTTACTTTACCCACACATAGTTTTCTCTTTTCTGTTTCTTCCACATTCACTCGGTTGTACCCACCCTTCCCCTCTATAGTTTCGTATGGAGTTGGCAACAATCCTCGTACATTAGTAAAGAGATCTTCGTGGCCTAATGGTGTTGTCCCCATGTGTCCTCTTTATATTGTTAGATATGATATACAATCCTCAATGTGGTATAGCTTTCTTTGTGTTGTCAACTATGCAATCAATGATTGAGAGAACTGGTAATTATATCCTATGCAATGTTGTGAAACCTTTTGATTTGGTTAGATACTTTCCATAACAATTATTCTTTTACATTTTGTAGGATGAAACATGCAATTTGTATTGATCATCTTGATCACAAAAATGTTTTCGAGAAGTCCAAAATATAGATAAACATTATTGATGTTGTTGTTGGAAATTCACAAGTAAAATAATCTTACATAAAAAATAAATATAAAAATGAATTATGTACAAAGTTATGACTCATAACCTATTGCCTTCAAATTTTAGCTTGATATATAATGTTATAATTATATATGAGCTCGATTGGACCTAATCTAATTTTTCTCCAAATCTCCTCAAAACCTTTTATTGGTATCAAAAATAGGTTAACGAAACTCAATAAATAGAGATTTGTGGATTTTGGCTAAATAATTAGTGATTCATGGAATGACGCAAATGACTTCGCATTAACTAAAGGTTGAAAGAGAGTTAGTTTGATACGAATGAATTCACTTGTGAGAGAGATAAAGAAAATTCATAAGTGGAGTAATTCCATATCAAAAATAGACATGAGGATAAAGTTATATAGAAATAACTCATAACACATTGTCTTAAAATTTTAGGTTCAAATGTGATATTTTAATTGTATATGAGCTCACTTATACCTAGCCCAATTTCTTCTTAAAGCTCCTCAAAACCCTTTAGTTACCACCTGCCTTGCCAAACAAACCAAGGTTCAAGCTTATGTAGCTATAATAGGTGCATCGGGTAATATGATGAGACATTAAAAGAAAACCATACACTTTTTACTTGAATTTTCTAATCTTGGAATTGAAAAGCATACTTTAAAGGACAATTAAATGAGAAATTTTGATCAAATAATTGTTTAATTTATGCACGTAGTGACTTTAAAATTTTCTAAAAATCCACTTGAAGACTAAAAATGTTCCTAAAGTGCAGATCTGATTTTCAGACTTTAGAGATTTCTAAGAATCCACTTGAAGACTAAAAAGGTTCCTAAAGCACATTTTGTGCTGGGATTTTCAAGATCAATGACTAGGCTGATTGCATTATTTTCGTAATCTTTACCAACTTTATGTTTGTAAATCAACTATATATGAGCTGATAGTTAAATAAAATATGATTTATCTTGACTGAAACATATCAATTTCTTTGTCTCTTGTCTATTGCATCAGCTTTGTTCATTTTCATTTTTTTAGTTCTTCTTTTAAAACTAACAAAATAGTATCAGAGCATTGTTTATTGAGGGATTTGTGAGTGTTAGGACCATCAAACGCCACTCATAAACACAAAAATGTCAAACACCTAATGGGACTCAACCTTCTATGCGTTGGCACCTCCAATCTTTGATGGGGAAAATTACAACATGTGGGTTGTTCGAATGGAAGCTTACCTAGAAGCTTTGGATCTTTGGGAAGCTATGGAAGAAGATTATGTAGTTCATCTGCTGTTGGATAATCCCACTGTAGCTCAAATCAAGAATCACAAGGAAAGAATAACCAAGATATCAAAGGTCAAAGCTTGTTTGTTTGGTAAAAGTTTTGAATGCTTTATAGGCTCAAGAACAGAGGAGACTTATGAAGCAAAATGATTTTGTCGAGGGTGCTCTGCAGGCCAAACACCAAGACACCATAACAAATAACAAGAAAACAGATCATAAGGAGGGTCAAACTTCAAGTGTTGAGAACTCTACAAATAACAACAACAGAGGGCAAGATAAAGGCTCAAACAGAACTTATCATCCTTGTCAATATTGTAAGAAAAAGGGCACCCACCTTTTAGATGTTGGTGGAGACCAGATGCGAAGTGTAACAAATACAATCGACTTGGACATGAAGTTGTGATTTGAAAAAGCAAGGTGAAACTCATGTAGCTGATCAAAATGAAGAAGACCAAATGTTTGTCACAACATGTTTTTCAACTACAATTTCTTTTGAAAGTTGGCTGATTGATAGTGGTTGCACAAACCACATTACTTCGGATAAAACTCTCTTCAAGGAGTTAAAACTTTCAAAAGTTATAAAGTTCAAAATAGGCAATGGTGACTATCTTCCTACAAAAGTGATTAGAACTGTTGCAATCAAAACTAGCTCAAGTACAAAAACAATTTCTGATGTTCTTTACATACCTGACATTGATTAAAATTTACTGAGTGTTGGCCACCTATTGGAAAAGGATTTAAAATATCCTTTGAAAATCTCCATTGTCTCATTTTTTATGCAACTAGAAAAGAAATTTTAAGGATTAAAATAAGAGGTAAAAGCTTCTCATTTGACCCAATGGAGGAGTAGATAACTTATTTCAATAAAGTCAGCAACACAAAAATTTGGCACAAGAGGTTTGTCCATTGTCACCTTCAAAGAATGTTGAAATTACAAAAGCATGACATGATAAGAGGTCTACCAAAGCTAGACGATCATATACCAAATTGTATTACTTGTCAATTTGGTAAACAAAACAGGCTACCATTTCCCAAATCAACTTGGAGAGCTTCTCATAAGCTGCAACTTATTCACACAGATGTTACAGGACCACAAAGAACACCATCATTATAAGGTAGTCTTTACTACATTCTTTTTATTGATGATTTCACAAGAATGTGCTGGATTGTTTTTTTCTGAAATTCAAGCCCGAAGTTACTGGTGTATTTTGGAAGTTCAAGAAAATGGTAGAAAATCAAAGTGGTTGCATGATTCAATTGTTGAGGTATGATAATGAAAAATAATACACTTCAGCAGAATTTAATTTATTTTGCAAAGAAGATGACATTACACATCAGCTTACTGCTCCATACACTCCGGAGCAAAATGGATTTAGTGAGAGGAAGGACCGATCGATAATAGAGATGGTCATATGTATGTTACATGAGAAGGAATTGCCGAAAACATTTGGGGTTGAGGAAGCAAATACAACAATGTTTTTTGCAAAATAGGCTTCTAACCGAGGCTTTGAAAGACACAACTCTATTTGAAGCTTGGTATGGGTATAAACCTTCATTATTCATGTGCCACAGGTTAAGCGTGACAAGCTTGACAATAAGGCAATTCCTGGCATCTTTGTGGGTTATAGTTCAGTTTCTAAGGCCTACAAAGTGTATAATCCTCAAAAACAAAAATTATTGATCAGTAGAGATGTACATTTCAATGAGGATGAGCAATAGGACTGGAAGAACCTGCAAAAAAATGATGATTCCATACAAGAACCAAAAGGTGATCCTCCTGGGAAGAAAACAGAAGATCAATGGAGAGATGAGCAGGAAGATAATCGTCCAGTCAGAGGTACAAAGTTACTTTCAGACATCTATGCAAGGTGTGATGTAGCAATTTGCGAACCTAGTAGTCCCAAAGAAGCATTAAAGGATCCAAAATGGAGGAAAGCAATGGAGGAGGAGTTGTCTATGATAGAAAAAAAAAAAGGGAGTTGATTGAAAGGCCTGAAGGAAGAAAAGTCATTGGTGTAAAATGGGTGTTCATAACAAAACTAAATGCAAATAGTTCCATCAATAAATACAAGGCCAGACTTGTTATTAAAGGATATGCTCAAATTTAAGGTGTTAATTATTCTGACACATTTGCTCCTGTTGTAAGATTAGATACAATCAGGTTGTTGCTGACAGTATCAGCACAAGAGGGCTGGAAAGTGTTTCAACTAGATGTCAAATCTTCTTTTTTGAATGGCATATTGCAGGAGGAGATATACATTGAGCAACCAGAAGGATTTGTCAAGCGAGGTGAAGAAGACAAGGTCTACCTGCTAAAAAAGGCTCTTTATGGCCTAAAGCAAATGCCAAGAGCTTGGTACCGCAAGATAGATGTTCACTTGTTAAGCCTTGATTTTGTTAAAAACCTATCGGAAGCCACTGTTTATGTAAAACATAACAACGATGACATTATCATTGTATCTCTTTATGTTGATGATCTTTAGTGACAAGAAATAATACAAGGCTAGTTGAAGAGTTCGAACAAGAAATGATGCAGGTCTATGAAATGATAGATCTTGGTCTCATGACTTGTTTTCTTGGAATGGAGGTTAAGCAAGATAAAAATGAGGTGTTCATTTGTCAAAAGAAATATGTAAAATAAATCCTGAAGAGATTTCAGATGGAAGAATGCAAAGTAGTGAGCACACCAATGAATCAAAAGGAGAAGCTGAGTAAGGAAGATGAAGTTGATAAAACTAATGAAGGTTATTACAGGAGCTTGATTGGATGCTTAATATATCTCACAGCAACAAGGTTTGATATTTTATTTCCCGTAAGTATGTTATCTCGATTTATGAATCGTGCTAGTGAATTACATTTAAGAGCAGCAAAAAGAATATTAAGGTAAATCCAAAGCATTGTTAACTATGTTGTCAAGTTTGAAAAGTGTCAAAACTTCAAGTTGTATGGTTTCTCAGATAGTGATTGGGCTGGATCCATTGATGACATGAAAAGCACTTCATGATATTGCTTAAGTATAGGCTCAAGAGTTTTCTCACGGTGTTTTAAAAAACAAGAAATTATCGCACGATCCAATGTAGAAATTAAATTTATAGCAGCAACAACAACTGCAAATCAAGTCTTATGACTGATTTTTTTTGTGTGTGTGACTTACATATGAAGCAGAAAGAAAGAACTGAGATTTTCATCGACAACCAAGCAACTATTGCAATCTCAAACAATCCAGTGTTTCATGGAAAGATCAAGCACTTCAACATCAAGCTCTATTTTTTTAAGGAAGTGCAGCAAAACTGAGATGTCATTTTAGTCTAGGGCAAGTGTGAAGACCAGCTAGCAGACCTGTTTACAAAGCCACTTTCAGTCAGCAAATTCGAACTTTTTAAGACAAAAAATTGGAGTGTGTAGTTCCTAAAGCAAGGAGGAGTGTTAAATATTTGTTTTATGGAATGCATGTAACTTTTGTTTTTTTTGTTTTCAGATATTTAAATAAACCGACCTAGTCAATTATATTCCTATTCTAAAGGGATTTGTTAGATGTGCTGAGATTTTCAAGATCAATAACTAGGCTGATTGCTTTATTTTCGTAATCTTTACTATTTTTATGTTTGTAAATCAGCTATATATGAGCTGATAGTTAAATAAAATATGATTATCTCGACTGAAACATATCAATTCCTTTGTGTCTTGTCTATCACATTAGCTCTATTCATTTTCAATTTTTTAGTTCTTCTTTTAAATATATAATGGTTGTAATGTTGGAGAATATAACAAGTATTACCCTCATGGCCAGAACCTTAATTTATTATGTTTATTATACTAGTCAAATTGGGTGGGTAAAGTTAGGTGGATGCGAAAGAAACAGTAAGGAGAAAATTGGGTGGATGTAGGAGAAACAGAGAGGAAAAACTTGAGTGGGTAAAGTTACATAGCTGTGTGTGAGATGGATAAAGTAATAGATGAAGAAGGGAGAAGGATAAAGTCAATTGTTTTCTTTTTTGGGTTTTTTTAGTTATTCATTTTAATTTTAAATGAATAATTTACTTGTGTAAAAATTATAGTTCACCTATAGTCCATATGAAAAATATATTAGATAACATGACTGGTGACGTTAATATCATTAATAGAAAGTCTAACAACAAACTATTTTTGTAAAAATTAAAATTTTAAATATTTAATTGATGTAATAATTTTTGAAATATTTTAGTAATTAACCCTTTAAAATATAAAGATTAATTAGAGAAAACATTAAATTACGTTTGTAATGTCCAAAATTCATACTAGTTTAATAATAACTCTAATTCTGGATTTAAGAGAATTATATATTTGAAAATAATTAGTTAGAAAATTAATGTCCAAACTTTCACCTCTTTTCTTTTCTGATATGGAATTGTAATACT
This sequence comes from Erythroxylum kunthianum, assembly GCA_024582655.2. Taxonomy (NCBI): domain Eukaryota; kingdom Viridiplantae; phylum Streptophyta; class Magnoliopsida; order Malpighiales; family Erythroxylaceae; genus Erythroxylum; species Erythroxylum kunthianum. Next base: position 2,984,996 of record JANIMX020000242.1, on the reverse strand, counting down.
CATCTTCAATGTGAGATATCACAAATTTCTCTCCTTAAAACGCCAATGATTGATATAAAATTATTATACTTCTAATGTGGGATCTCAAAATTTCTCCTCCTTAAATAATTATTATCTTCATAAAGGCCAGATCTATATTAAAAATCTCTCTCTCTTTTATGACGTGGAATCGAGTTAGAAATCTGTTATGAGTCGTCCGTTGCTTACGTCTATGTTGTCATTGCCACTCCCTGTTATCATCACCTTAGCTCAAGATAGTACTAATAACAGTACCTTAAACCATTTTATGCACTTGAAATTATGCCCAAATGTTACTCAACTTGTACATCCTTTCTATTAGAATGTGTTAACACCCGGTCTCAAATAAAGAAAAGTTGATGAGACCAGTAAGATGAGATGAGTAGGTACATCTTATGTCAATCGAATAAGTAAGGATGTTTGCCGAATAGGAGGGGTATGTCGACTGGTAAAATCAGAGGAATTGGCAGTCGAGTGGAGAATAGTATATTGATTAATGACGTAGGAATTGGCAGCCGATTGTCGAGTAGATATCGAATAAGTGACATATGATATGCTAGCCGATGGAAAGAAGGCATCGACTAAATAAATCGGTAGCCGAGTGCAAGGAGATTTCGGCAGGACATTGCTAGTCGAGTGCAAGGGGATATCGGCAGAATATATTAATAGCCGATTAGAGGGATATTGAAAAACAGATGGATAAGTCAAAATCCCAGGGAATCCGCTCGAATCAGCGTGTATAGAAGCGTAAAGAAGGACGACAATCGAACCAGGATTCTTCAAGATAAGATAAACAATAAGATCGTCCAGAATTTAAATTTTTGTAGATAAAGATTGCATATATCAGATAGATACCTGTATAGATACAATATTT
>JANIMX020000242.1:2914437-2924958 GCA_024582655.2 Erythroxylum kunthianum | reverse complement strand
CAAGAACTTGGTTATTTTCACATCAAGCTCAATGGATCCAAAGTACATTTCAAGTTCTAGTTCTATTCCATTGCTGAGAAGGTTAAGGTATATTTTCTTAAAACTTCCACTTACGTACTGCATATCATCTCCAGTTAAATTCAAGTCGAACTTAGATATAGTCCCAAATTCAGTCGAAGATGTACGAGTAGGCTTTATGAATAATGCATCTTTACCTATGTCAATGAATTGATAGTAATAAATAGAACAAAAGTGGAACTTTCAGTATCAGAATAAGTGTCGTAATATGGTAGAGACACAAATTTGTTTGCTTATCCTTACATATTTGTGATCTCCTGCAGGGTGCTAATGAGTAATCTCCAAACTGTGGACTTGAAATTCCTGAGTTACCAACAGAAACTGGCCTTCTGGATCAACATGTACAATGCCTGTATCATGCATGTATTGCTTTTTATCAATATCTTATTCTTACCATGACACAACCATACATATCTGCTACTGCTCTGATCTACGAGCAAGCTAGACAGGTACTGTACTGAACTTTTGTTCTAGTCCTTACCTGTTATATCTGTTTCCAATACATTTTCAGGGATTTCTCCAGTTCGGAGTACCCTCAACCCCAGAAAAATTATTTACTTTAATAAACAAGGTACGTTTTTCTTCATTGCTTAATTAGCCTAGTTTAGAAGATTAATCATGAATGCTATACAATCTCTGTTACCCACATAAAACTGAAATTTAATTTTATCATTGTCTTCTAGCAAACAACAATTAGAATTGTTAAAGATTAAATAAAGTATTACCCTCTTATCATAATTATTGATGTCTTGAATGAATCCAGGCAACTCTCAACATTGGGGGAAGCACGCTCAACGCTTATGCAATGGAGCATTACATTTTGAGGAAGCCTACATCTTCCAACAAGGTAAATTTACTGACTGAATCATGTTTGATTCCAATGTTCTATGTACAAGAGGCCTATACTTAGCATTTAACAATTATAAGCATACTCGTAAAAATGAAGTCATCGTTGATATACAGGTTCACCAAAAGAATAATAAGGACGATAAAGAAGCCTTCGCTCGCCAACTTTACGGTCTCGAGCTAATGAATCCTAACGTCACATTCGCTCTCTGCTGTGGAACACGTTCTTCTCCTGCAGTAAGCTCCAGAGTCGAGTTCCAACTCTACATGCCAATATCTAATGAGTTTAAACCTTTTAAGATAAACCTTCCAAAAAAATTTCACTTTCCAGTTCCTTAATGTGGATAAAAATATGCAGGTGAGAGTATACACAGGTGATAGTGTGATGGCTGAGCTGGAGAAGTCAAAGTTAGAGTATCTGCAAGCTTCAATAGTAGTAACCAGAACAAAAAGAATAGCATTCCCAGACCTTCTGCTACGAAACCTGCTTGATTATGCCATGGACACAGACTCGTTAGCGGAGTGGGTTTGCCATCAGTTGCCTACATCTGGATCATTGAGAAAATCCATTGTGGATTGCTTCAGAGGCCATAACAGTGGCAAAATACCCACCATTACTGTTGACAAGATACCGTATGACTTGGAGTTCCAGTATCTGTTGGCAATACATACTTGAAGAAGGAGCGACATTACAGTATTCTTGTGTTCTCTAGAAAATTTAGACGTTCTTGAATCACGTAAGTTGTGGTAGATGCATGTTCATGACAAATAACACCAAAAGCAGTGACAAGGACCAAGACGCTTGAAGAAAAACATTCCGACAGAATAATAAGAAGCCAAGAAAATTTTCCTTCCACACTTGTCCACAAATATAACTGAAGAGTGAAGACCATTGATTCTTTAACTTGTTCACTACCATTGAAAGATATATATTTTGTGTTAGGATTCTTAAAACTCTACAAGCACATTTAATATTAAAAAATATGATTTATATTATGTTAAGGACTTTTAATAATCACTTAATCAACTATTATTTAATTTTAAATTATTAATCAATCAAATAATATAAGAATTATTACATGCACTCGATTATTTTTAAAGATTAACGTCACGTTTAAAAAAGTTTCGCTGAGATCCGAGATCTAACATCACGTTTAAAAATTAATAATTATGAAATCTTTCGTTATATATATAACATAGTATTAATTTATGACAATTTTTAACTTAACTTATAATTTAGAACTTTATTTAATGTAAAACTTGCATCACGACTTGATTGTCATTGTATTTAGCAACAACACAATTGAAAATTTTAATTTTAAAATTGTGTATATGTATACCAATATACTCTATTAGTTTAAATTTCAAAATCATAAACAGGTTACCAAGTTTATAATTACGAAACATTGTCTTGAATAATTGGTCATCCTTATATTTGATGGCTCCATGATTTTCGTGACCAATATGCAGATCAATTGTTTTTAAGCAGGTGGACGAAAAAATACAAAATAATTTATATCTCTTATTTTTATTTATTATCATTTATATCTTGTGTAATCTATTAAAATTATCAACTTCCAAAAAAATATTTAAATTATCATAATAAGAGTTCATTCTCTCGTAAACATAAATATAACTAAATTAGTTAAAAATGTATATATTTATTTTTCTACTTTATTATTATCCTTTTTAATTATTTATTTTCTTAAGTCAATATTCATTTTTGGATACCTGAACCTCATTTATTTCAAACAAATTATTTATATAGATATAATGCATATGCATAGTCTAGTTTTGATGTAAATAAATCTTATTAGTTCTGATGTAAATAAATCTTATCAAATTAGTTAGGAATGTCATCTTATTGAATAATGTGATGTAATCTGATTAGAATAAGATGTAATCTAGCTAATTAAGTTCAGCTAGGATTATAAAATTATTAAGATCCTTATGGATTTATTTGTTGGTTTGACTCGTGAGTTTTTCTCTCTACTTTTTTCACGTTAAATCTTGATATTTGTTTCATCTTTAAGATTTCAAATTACAAATTCATCTTTAAGATTTCAATAATATTTAAAATTTTGACCATTAGAAGTTAAAATTTAATATTATTATTTCTTTATATAATAATTTTATAAATAAAATTTTATTTATAATTAATATACGAAAAGATACATAAAACCTTAATATTAATATTTATTTATTAAATTATTTCATAAAAATTTACTAATGATACTAAAATTAATATACGAAAAAGAAGTGAAAATTTTAAAAATTATGTAAATAGATATTAACATTAAAATTTAACTTATGAAATATTATGTGCTTATTTTAATATTTATACAAACTGAAAAAAAAATTGAGAATAGCTTTGTAGTCTGATCCATTGGAGTTAGATCACTGTACATAATTCAGAAATATTACATCATTTTATTTATTTTCACAAATGTAATAATGAGTTAATAATGCCAAGTAGTTACAATTAGAAACTGATGAGTGTTGGAAACGTGGAATTTGATCTGGTAGAGATAGAGCCGCTATACATTACAGACTTCAGGCATTGGATCAGCAGATATTAGCTCATTTCACATATAAATTGGATTTTTATTCTAAAAAAATTGTGTATAAAAATATGATCCATTTAAAATTTTATTCAAATTATTTATAAACTCATGTCATATGCAATTTGTAATATAATATCCTAGTATTATTAATATAAATGTAAATGTAAATGTAAACATTCTTCTCAAATTACTAAAATATTATATTTTACATGTCTAATCAAAAATTAAAAATTCATCAAAGAATGAGGGAAGAAATATTATTATAAGTTTCAGGCAAGTATATTTTAACATCGTAATTTATACTCATACTCCACGGTTTTTAAACCATAAATGTCTATATATTCAAGCATATAACCAATTTTAGCAACAATTCTTGAAATTGAATTATAGTTTCCATTGGAACTTCTATACATGTATAGTCAATTTTAGACCTTTTGCTGAGGGTATAAAAGATCATCGACGTAATTTATAATAATGCTAATTGTATTCTACTTTTTTTTTCTATCAAAACATTCACATTCAATGAGATACTGAGAGATATTATTTTAATGATCATGATCATTATTACTAATAGTGTTTAAGATTCTCTACCTATATCATAAATTATTGGTTAGTATCAGTAATAATTTGATGGCTACCTAACACCATAAGTTACGAATTCTATCTTGCAATGTGAAACAAATATGTGGTTGTTCCCACAATTACTTGTAAAGGATACATAAAAAATGTCTCCTTAGAAGCAACAAATAGGACAGCATTCCAAAGAAATTGGAGTTTACGTGGATGACCTATGTCTACTGGCACATAACCACTGCCTCGGGGCCTCAAGATCATCACCTGTAACTGTTGGCACATGCCAACTACCATTTTCTGATTCCTGTATTAGCATCAACAATAGTGTGACAGATTAAGCAACTACTTTTCCATGATTGAACTGTAAATCATCACAATGTCAAGTGTTGGTTGATCATCTCACCTGAATAACAATTGAGTAAGGGGGAGGCATTCGTAGGGTAAGGCCATCTTTTGACACCGACAGTCGCACCTGTAAATTTTTTACAATGTGGCATTATTATTCATGCCCTACAGGTACAAATACGCTTGGTAACAGTTTTCAAAGTTAGCTTCTATTTTAGAAATTCAGTTTATCGGGCAAAATTTGAAGAAAAGATAATCTCAAGCAACTACAAGAGTTCTCTGCCTGTATTGAAAATATAATAGGACAATCTTCAATCTCAGTTCTATTGAGAAAAATCAACTATGGTAGTCAAAACTACTAATATTGAAACCAAAACAATGCTAGTAGCTGGCGACACAGCTCTCTCTTAATTTCTATTTCTGGCTTATTTTTCTCTTCCCTTCACCTAAATTTCTAATTGTAGGGTTTGTCCTACATCAATATTACAGTTGAACCCAAAACTAAAAAGTGTTCCAACGACAGCAAGGAAAAAATAAAAAGTGCCACTCAATGAGACCAACTGTGGTTCAGAAAATCCTCGGTGGCAGACCATAGAGAGCTCAGGAAAACCTTTTACATTAATCTAGAAATAAACTATAATAAAGGTAGCCAAGCACCGGGACATTATGATTTGAAATGGATTTTTATCTAGAGTAGAAGCGCAAGCTAGAAATAGGTCTATAATTTTGATGTTACTGATAGCTTACAAAAATTAATCGAGGGGATCAGAAGAAGGAAATAAATCAGATCATAAACAAGAGTTAACCCACAGGCAAGCATTAAACTATCATTCATCTTAGGAAGACGTAAAATAGCATAGGCCCCATTGTTGAAGAACGGATGGGCACTAGACCACGATTTTTTTCCTACAAAAAGTTTAGTGAAAATAAAATGAGTAGAATAACACACATCCAATCTACAGTTGTCAAAGTACCTGGTGTTTTTCCTTCCATCTTGGGAAAAAAGAAGTCCCCAGTAGCTGGAACAAGTGATCCCTCATCTCATCATTTGTCAGCAATAAACACTTGCAACTAACAGCAGCATATAGCCAGTACCTAATGCAAACATGAACGTAAGTTTAAGAAACAACGAGGTCACCTATAAATAGTTAATAAATCGTCGAGCAACATATACCCAATGCAACAGAAATACATTGGCATAACTGATCATTAGGTTTGTACAGTGCATAATTGTTACAATTTCATAAGTCTTTTTCATTATTAATTTTAGATTTTTAATAGTTATTAGCCAGCAAAACATACGGTTTTAATAACTTACCAATCATCATTTGAACCAGGAGGAGTAGCATAAAGTGCACCAGACTTCTTCCAGTACTCTAGCAACTTCTTGTTACTAGGATGCTGAGCAGGACCTCTAGATGAACGGCTGCTGTGCAAAATAATAAGTGGCAATCTCTTGGATGGACTCATTTGACGTAATTTCTTTACAACATTATTAAGCTACACCATAAAGCACCATCAAGGTCTTACGTTTGCTTTAGATAAACAAATCACTGCAGTCCAATAAAACTTACCTGATTGAAACTGAACTCACGTTGGTTAACAAGGCTCACATTGGCACCGTCGACAACTGCATCAAATGGACCATGGTGTTGAAGCCACTCCTGAATGATTTCACTTTCTCAGTCAAGATGCTACTAATCAATAGCTAAGCATTGCTTGCCAAAACAGAAAAGAAAAGACAAGTATCAATCACTTAATATCTAGTTAATGAAACAGCAAGATTAGAATAGATTATGTCTTATTATGGCATTTAATTAAAGTTATTGGGCCTACTAAGAGAATTCATAAGATGTTATCTTTTTAAGCATCAAGTCATATTTATTTAAGCGTCAAGTCATGTTGATCCAAAAGTCATATTTAACGGGAAATGAAAAGACAGATTCTAGGAACAGTCAATTGACATTGTCCAGTCTGTAAGTTTGAATAGTGTTTTTCTGTGGCAAAAGTTTGCATGAATTGAAGAAAGAGAAATAGAAACTACCAAGTTGAGGAGGAAAAGGGTCAAAAGATCCACTCATGAGTATCATCAAATCAATATTATATGCTGGAGAAATAAGGAACTGAAATTGTACCTTGAACCTAACAAAATCATTCTTGGCCTCTTTATTGATAGCCAATTCAGCTAATGAACTCGCAAAGTTTTCCGTCTCTCTTGGGTCAATATCAATACAAACAAGCTTTTCACCACAACAATGACAAACACCAGCCTCATTCATTTGAGTCCTTTCAACTCTCCACTGCCCCCTTCCCAACCACCCATAACCATGCCACCCTCCACCTCCCCTCTTAATTCCTTCCCCTACCTTGCTCATGTCCCAATTCTCCTCTCCAGTTTTTGCAGCATCTTCAGACTTAAACCAGTGCTCAATAATGGCTACAGTTGATTCTTTAACTTGTCTGACTGTCACACGCAAGCGCTGCAGCATCTCATACACCTTGTCTGGTTTCTTTTGGTCAACACTGACTTTCAAAAGAGCAGACAGTTCAGGCTCTTCAGGTATCACCCCTGAGTCGGCCATATGTGCATCAACATCATAAGCTCTATCTGCCAATCCCAGCTTACAAAAGACAAATAGGGCTGGTCCATAAGACCTTAATTTTGGAAGGATATCAAAACTTTTCATCTGCTTAACTAAATCAAACGCCATTTCTGGGTCCTCCTTTAAAACAGCCAACCTTGCCACATTTGTAAAAGTTGATTCATTTGGATCAACTTCGTCCATAACCATCTGCTGGAAGATCTCAAATCCCCTTTGTATACCTAAATTAGAAGCATTTTCATGATCCTTGTCTTCATTCTCTTCTGTTGAAGAATCAGAAAAGGCACACAAATACAGAAGCACATTATAGTGATGTTGATTAAGCTGTACTCCTCTTTCCCTTGCTTCATCATATAAGCAAAGGGCTTCAACAAGGTCACCATGCTTTGAGCATGTATCTAGTTTAAATCTAAGTATCCCTTCAGGTGAATCCCGACGGGCTTTCTTCTTTGATTTATTAGAAACTGTACTGGCAACCAGAGTAGAGGGTTGATGAATTGATGAAATTGCAGATAGAGACAAGATGCAAAATTTGGCCTTTCTATCCACTAGCAGAGAATGCGCTTGGATATGTTCAATAGGCTTGGCGAATAAGTAAGTTGAGTAATGGAGAAGTGGATATCGAGAAAGGTTACAGTTTTGAAGTCTTAACACCATTCTGTGCAGCATCATTTAAAGGAGCTGATATTCCTGGTTCTGTTTGTAAAAGCAAGAAAGTCCAAGTCTTCAAGGTTGAATCTAATTCATCTGCAGGCAATAAGAATCCTTTAGACAAAAACCAATAATTTCAAACAGCTAGGGATACGAAAAGAAAGTCTCACTTTGTCATTCAAGAAGTCATCAAATTTCTCATTTAAATGCATAAATCACCATCATTAGTTGGAATCTGGTGTCCTTTCATGGGAGAAATCATTCAAAACCAGAAGTATCATGAAAATGAAAAGGAATCTTATGATTCTTATCAGAGAAAAAAAAAAGAAAATAAGTAAAAAAGGTAGTTTATTTATTTATACTTTTCCCTTTACAAGCTCCTGAACCCACACAGAGACCCAGATACAAAATCGACAGTGTCTATATTCAAACACTATGCATTGTGCATCAAAGAATACGTAAGAGCTGTGCATAACGCCATTGAACCTAAAGTAACTATGGCATAGGTTGCAAACAACTGCTTTTTCAATAACTCATCCATATTATCTCAATTTCAGCAATCCAACAATTGCCCATCAGAAGCATTTGGGTTTAATATGACCTAGAAAAAGAAAGAACTTGTCTTGTCCCAAGTAGCATGTATTGTTAATCCAAGCAAAAATGCATGACAGTTGTTCGATAAAAAGCCCCAACAAAGTACAAAATTTAAATTTCCATTCTTCACAAAAGGACGCACAAAATCAATCATTTGTTCATAAATAGTATTCATAGAGCCATAGACAATAGCTACAAGTAAATAGAAATAACAAAAGAAATGCGAAACTCTTGTGATGGTTTAGACTATAAGCACTAAGGTCCAAAACAGGTAAGAATCTTACACAGCAAATTAACATTATTCTATACAAAAATTTGGAATACTAACCAAATTACATAGCTCTGAACTTGAAAACAAAAAGGCTATCAGTTGCAGAATTGAAAGCAACAAGAGAAATACGTTATTTGTGTAACGAAGACACCAAACAATTGAAGGCTACAAAATGTAGTGAAGAAAGATGAGTTTTGATGAAAGCTTTCTGCCAATTTGCAGAACGCCACGCATAAGCAGAGTCGAAGAAGCTCTCTCTCTCTCTCTCTCTAGACACGGTCACGAACGCCCAAAACCTTCCCATCTTTATCTCTCGTTTACATTCATCGAACGACGTCGCGGCGGATTTGCTTTTTCTAAGAAGTGAACATGTTTGGGGATAGTTCTCATATTTTAAAGTGATTTTTTAGTTCTCTTATTCTAATTTTTTGTCTTGAAACTATTTCTTTAAACCAATGAAATGGACTTTTTTTAGGTAGATGAGGTAAACATGATTTTATTGAGAATAGGTAAATGAGTCAAGTATTATTGCTTTTTAGGGAATAATCTAGTTTAACGAATGAGAAATAACACAAATTTTATTAAATTTTAGTCAAGTACATAATTCAAAAGAGAATTATATATATTAAAAAGTTAATTACATAATTAATAAATTATCAATGTACATTAATAAATGATTTATAATAACAAATAATATTAATTATTATAATTATAATTTCTAATTTTTATATGAAAATCTGTGTTTCATGAAAAAAAAATACAAGAACAAGAGTAAACAAATGCATATAAAAATTACAATTAAATAGGAATGAATTTTAAATCTTAATTAAAATAAATATCTAATATCCCTTGAAAACAATTATATGTTTTCTTTTGTCTTTTGTTGTTTATGAAATAATAAAAGTAATACTATAAATGTATTGTATTATGTTTTTTTGTGTTAATAGAAATTATAACTATTATTTTATGATTAAAATTTTAAATACATGTAAAATTTTCAAATAATTTACTAAAGTTGATCTGAAGTTTAAAATTATAACAAGTAAAACTGACCATGGTATGATAATTTAAGCTTAGAAATGCTTTGAGTTGCAACAAATTCCTAAGCTGATACAACTTGTTGAAAGCTTGTTGCTAATCAACATGAAGTAATGTCAAACTAGTGGATTCCCTCTATGCTGCGTAAATTCGCGTAAAAAATGATTTAGAAAAACTAGACTACCAGCCGTACAATGCAGTGGTCTAGAGGAGGAAGAGAACAATCAACTGAAGTGGCTTCGATACAGATGAAATAGGCCGGAGTTTTGCAGAATAACGGAAACATATATTCACCTATATTTTCTGACCTAAAAATGATTTACTTCATTTTAGCAATATTTGTGGCCCTCGTTCTCCTTAAATTTCTCTCCACCACCTAAATGTGTGATTGGTTTGGCAGCCAGACATTTAGTCTTATTAATAATATTAGGTTTTTCGACCTTCCCTACATTTCACAGACAATTTTGCAAGTTACAAGAGAAGCAAGATCGAAAATGTTCTGCAAGAAAGCTAATTGCATCCTGTCGATGATAATGTTGGTGGGGTTTGCTCATGTTAGAGTTGGAGACGCTATAAATGATTTGGCTAAAACATGCGTACCTGTGTGCATGAAAGAACACGGTGCGACCATTCTTAAGTGTGAGGAGAGCTGTCAGGTTGCGAGCATCATTGTTCTAAGAAATCCAAGCTTTAGGTTAGTGGTTGGAGTTCCTGATGGAATGACTTTCAGAAAATTGCTGTAGTTGATGTACAAAATCCTTATAAAAGCATTGCAGATAGGCAACTTTGTCTTTTCAATTTACCAAATTTAATTTTAAAGTCAACTTTGGTTTATGGTTGTCATAGCAGTGTTAGATTTTCCTATTAAGATTGGACATCCTTTAATTGTGTTTGTTTGGTTTTAAATTAAATTACCGATTACGTGACGTAATTTGATCCTGAAAAAGATAATAAAGTG
>JANIMX020000242.1:2787353-2805712 GCA_024582655.2 Erythroxylum kunthianum | reverse complement strand
ATTTCAATTTATTCAACACACGTAACACTCTCTCATACAGAAATCACAACATTACTTCAACAAAATCATACGCAGAAGAAAATAATGAAACAAAATAGTGTAATCGAGCCACATTCATTCATAATAAAACAGTCTATATAAAATCAAAGCAAAAGTACGCAAGGTACAGGCCTTAAAGGTCATTACAAAAAGCTTACACAAAAGAAATATACAAAGTACAACAGACTCAATCCTTTCATCCCTCAACGAAATCCGAATCGAGTTTAATCCCCCAATTAAACCTGATAAACTTGAAAGATCCAAGATGTAAAAACCTTTAATCTAGGAAGAAAGAATGGTAAAAGAAACGTTATCACTCAATTTTTTATTAAGGATAATTTAGACATTTTACATGAAAATTTGTTTGACTGGCTATAAACGTTTTTTCACCAAAAAGTGGCTAAAAACAAATTTTAAATTTGAGATGTTATATTTAGCAATTTCTATTTGATTTTAAAACTATGAAAACATAAGCATTTCTATTTGATTTTAACACTATGAAAACATAAGCAGGTTGTAGGATCAATTTGAAATAATGAAAATCCAGAATATTAAAGCATTACTGTGCAAGACAGTTAGGTTGGCAGTGATTCAATTCCTACGGAAACATAGATGCGTTACGTAGGAGTATGCTTTCTATCTTCCTCTTTTTCTTTTTTCCATTTTTGTGTTGACAGCAACATCTGCAAACATTGTTTTACCCTTCCTAAAGCTATCACTATAACGTTTAGGTTTACACCAAAATTTGTAGTTACAAATTCTATTCTTAAACTGAAATCTCCAGCTATTACCTGGTACTTCAACATAAAGTTCTCTTATTAGATAGATGTAGATGAGATGAGCATTTTATCATCACTTACGACAGAAAACTTGGACCTCATACCAATCAAATATTGTCCGCCAACTGATCTGCACAGAAAAGCCAAAAGTGGCGGCATGTTAGACCTTCACCAATTAATCACGTAATACATTCTGACTTGCATACAGTTCCAGAGAAAAATGACAAGGGAACCACCTAGGCGGACCAAATCAAGGAAAATCTAAAATAACAATGAATTGTTGCCATCCTCTGACATGCTGAAGCTTTCAACACACAATCATCTACAGTTCATCAGCCAACACAAGGTCAAGGATAACTTAAATCTCCTTGGCTTGATGGATGGCCAGAGAAGCAGAAAAGTTAAAAGGACAGAAGCCTCATTGCTGACCCAAGTCTCTTGTTCAGCTTTCCATACCCGATCAATCAAGGGCACATGGATTCGCATAATTAGAAACTATATTTCCAGACCGTGTAAACATTCAGCAAGGTTTTCTCTTCTCAGCCTTCAATTGAACATTGAACCATTTCTTCTTCCCAGGTCTCTCCTTAGCTGAAGGTTTCTTATCTCTCACATTACCATCTTCTTTCGCATCCTTGAAGGATTTCTTATTCCTCGTTTTACTTGACATCCGCTTAATTGGTGCAGCACATGTGTACGAAGCATGAATGTGATTCCTTTGTTTAAGAAGTTCATCAATCTGTAAAACCAACAAAATTCTGAGACCAAGCAAATAAACTCAACCATTATTGCAGAAGATAAATGAAGATTTCGAAAACCCGAACTAACCGCTTTCATTTCTTGTGCATATCTACTTGTCATATCCGTGAATTGTGTCAAGACCTATCAGTATTGCATATGAAATTAGAGAATGGACAGATAAATATGCATATAATTGCAAAAGAAAAAAATTTGTTGTGCAGACCTCTCTGTATTCAGTTTCAAACTTGGATAATTCTACTCTTTTTGTGAGAAGTTTAGCTTCAACATCTTTAAGATTTTCTTTTTCTTCAATGAAAGATTCAGCAGAGACAGCCTCAATCGAATAGCTGGCACTTTTAAAAAAATTGTCACCTGAAAAACATGTTTTAAGCCTCTCGCAATACAATGCTCAAACACGGCAACCAAAGAAAGCTCACATCCAAAACTAACCATAGACAGCGAAAACATGGGTGCCAGCCTTCAGTTCAGTTAGTTCACATGGCTGAAATCCATCCAGCTGTTTGAAAAAGGCAACATCAGCGTCCTTTGCAGCTGCAATCTGAATGAACAACAATTCCATTCCCAGAATGGAGAATAATGAGCAAAACAGGAGGTTAATATAGTCCCATAATAAGTGATACATCACTCACCGAGTTAACAGTTTGATCGAACCTATAAACAGGAAACCCAAGGAAATACAACCCAGCAGATGATACCTTTCCTGTTCTTATGCTGTCTTCCTACAATAAAGATAAATAAAAGATGGGTACCTGAACAAGTAAAATATGGAATTTATTCTAAGATCAAGTAAGCTTTCTTTAATTCAAATGGGGGACCCCAAATTCAAATGTTCATACCACTGTAGGGAACTGCATATAAATCAAAAAACAAAACTCTACCCACTTGATTTGGTGGGCATTGCCAGAAGTTGAAAACACTACTCAACTTAAACCCAAAATTAGCCAAACCATCTGCCAGCCTATTTCCTTCCGTATATATATGATTATAATGGACCACTGTTAGAACACTATACCTTAGTCTCTACCATAGATGCAGAAATCAAACAAAACAAGATAATTTCTGGCACAGTATAGGCTGCCAGATACCTCCTTCTGGCACAATGTAGACTGCCAGATGCTTCCCTCTCAATCCAGTCTCAAATCCTCCCTCCTCATTCTGCTCTCTACCACCCTTTTGTTCCCCTCCGTTCTCTAACTCCCTTTCTCTCTCCATAATAGAATTCATCCTTTGGCCATTCCCCTCATGACATTTGTCCTCCTCACATTCCTCGTGTTTTTATTCTCCTATTCCTCCTTTGATACAAGGTCTAGCACCCTCTTTTTCGTGGCCCACTCCAAGGTATCCTCTTCAACACTTGTGCTGGTCACAAACCGATAGATAATCACAACTTCTTGTTGCCCAATTCTGTGCGCTCTACTTATTGCCAGCTTTCCACTGCTTAAAATGAATCTCTCCAGTTTGCTGCTATCGTTAATGCCAGTATTCCCACCATAACCATGATCAGCACTTTCAAACAAAAAAGGATGGTTACAACATTTCTTCAACTCTACCACAATATTCAAAGGTGGCACCATTAACTTTGTCAAGGACGAGTCCCCTTGCAGGACTACCTTCTTACCTTCCCAAGCAAAAGACATAGTCAAGGTGCTCCAGTTAGTACACACATTCCCTAAGGTTCCCAGCCAGTCCACGCCAAGTACTAAGTCAACGCTTCCCAATTCAAAAGGGAGGAAGTCTTGTGACAGAAGAAATCCTTGCAACTCCACCTGTATCTGTTTGCAAATGCCAGCTCCCTGAACTATGTACCCATTACCCACGGTGACTCTGAAAGACGGTGTAGTTTGCATGGGTAGCTGTATTTCCTTCACTACCTTCTCGGATAAAAAGTTATGTTGAAAGATTTAGTGCTTGATTTATTCTTTATCTTTCTGTTCTGATTCCCTTCCTAATTTAAAGGAGATTGTGATTGATCTCCTAGCATATTTCTAGGAGAAGAGATAGCTTATTACTTGTATATATATACCTGTGTAGACTGTATACAAAAATATAAGAAATATACTTTCTTTATTCAATTATTCTGCGTTTAAGTTATGAGTAGCCCCGCTGTTGATTAACACCAGGACTTCTCGTGACCTGATTTTTCCCCACAACTTCATGATCCTAAGACCATCGATACCCACTATAGAACGTACAAAAAGTCCGATTTGGCTTACCTCAGCTGCCACTTCTTGGTCGTCAACATTTTTGTCTTCCCCGTCGTCATTGATTTCGTCGGAGTCCATCAATAATAGTTGTAGTTGCCTATTCTTGCACACATGATTAGGGTTGTACCTCTCATCACATCTGAAACAGAGGCCTCTCTCTCGTTTTGCTTGGTACACCACATCCGTGAATCTCCGATAACCTCCATCTCGATGGACTTGCTTGTTTTCCGTCCCTAGCCCTGGTCTCGTTGATCCTCGGCTCGTTTTTGGAGTCTTCAATTGTTGGGTTGTAGAGGAGTGGGAAGGCTAACTCTGCTCACCAAAGGAATTCGAATGCTGGGTCTTCGGGCCTTCCCAGTAGCTCATCGTTTTGGGCCCCATAGTGGATGACGGGTTGGCCTGGGTGGTCGGGTGCCCACAGTTGACCCAAAATCCTTTGCTCCTCTCCAGCACCATATTTCGTTCTTCCACTCGTTGTGCCATTGTCGTCGTCTGCGAAAGGGAGCTTGGACTCATCATCCTCAGTTCGGCTTTGATTTCCTCGTTCAACCCATTGATGAAGGCTCCTTTTAGTAGTTCGTCGGTGAGATCATGCAACGGTGCCGAGAGAAGCTCGAAGCAATCTCTGTACTCTTCTACACTGGACCATTGCCGTAGGGCAACAACTCTTCATGAGCCGAGCCTCCCTGGGTTGGACGGAAACGATCCAACAACTCCATCTTAAACACCGCCCAGCTGGTAATCAGAAATCTGGTCTCCATCCACTGGACCCAGTTGAGAGCTCTTCCTTCCATACACACCGTAGCTGAAGCTACCTTCTCTCCCTTTGGAATGCCATTAACGGCGAAGTAGCGTTCAACGCAAAAAATCCACCCGCTCGGATCCTCCCCTGAAAAGTTAGGTAGCTCAAGTTTGCGGGGTTTTGATTCCTCAATCCCCTCCCGATGTATCGTTCCTTGGTCCCTGGTTCCACTACCGCCTTCACCTCCGTTATCCCCTGGGTTTCTTAGTTGTCCTCTTTGCTCATTTCCAGACAACATGGGAGATTTACCTCTTTGGTTCCGTCTGTTCACCAATTCCCGTATCTCTGCTAATACCTCCATGACAGTTTTCATATCGGTTTCTATTCCATCCATTCGTCCCTTTATCCTGCTAATCTCCTGCTCCACTTGGTCCATTCTAGACTCCATCCAGGTGTTCACCATTCCGAAGGATCACAATTGCTCTGATACCAATTGTTAGAACACTATACCTTAGTCTCTACCATAGATGCAAAAATCAAACAAAACAAGATAATTTTTGGCACAATATAGGCTATCAGATACGTCCTTCTGGCACAATATAGACTGCCAGAAGCCTCCCTCTCAATCCAGTCTCAAATCCTCCCTCCTCATTCTGCCCTCTACCACCCTTTTGTTCCCCTCCATTCTCTAACTCCCTTTCTCTCTCCATAACAGAATTCATCCTTTGGCCATTCCCCTCATGACATTTGTCCTCCTCACATTCCTCACGTGTTTTTATTCTCCTATTCCTCCTTTGATACATTCTCATTATCGGGGTCCTAACATGTTTGGTGTATGTATGTTATTCAAATGTGTTTGACTGTGATGCTTAAATAGAAGGCAACTAATCTTGAATTACTGCTTTTGCCTCTTCCATTGTTGTTCAGCCTCCGCCCCTTCCTCCATCTCTCTCTCTCTCTCTCACACACACACACACACACACACAAACACACACACAACCAATAGAAACTTGGAAACAAGATCTTTTAGGTTGACATAATTTAATCTATCAACTTTTTAATGTTGAACCTTTTGAGAAACAATAATCTTTTACTTGATAGGGAAAAGAGCATTCATGTTAGAATTGGTCCCAGATATTCTGAATAAATGCACAAAACATTTAAAACTGTTTTATGAGACATACATAATAATTTCATATGATTGAATATCTTGTAGTTTATTGATAGAGTGATTATTCCACACTTCCTTAATTATGTTGCAAAGAAAATGTTTCTTTTGTTGATTCTAATTCTACTAATTATGCACAAGTCTATGTAATCTAGCTGGTTGAATAGTCAGCCCTTTGAGTTGATTGGTCATTGATGAGATTTAGATGCATCCAAGAAATCACCCTGACATAGTTCTTTTTTAAGGTTTTCAAACCATAGTTCTCCTTTTCCTTTTCAATTCCCCCAGTGTGATGTGTTGCTTACGTGTTTGTACAGTCTAGTGGTGGTGGTATATGTATTGGAGATATTCTGGATGATTTTGTGCGTCAAAGGTTTGGAGAAGATTCTTATGAGCGTATTGATGGGGTTGTTACTTCTGCAAGGAAGCAAGTAAAAGTTCACAACTTCAATAATAATCAAGGAATGTTTGTCTTGCTGTTAGAAACTCGTGCTTGTTCTCCTGCCATCAAAGTTTCATCAGTAAACACGGTCATCATATATGGTAGTGACTGGAGTCCAATGAATGATTTACGTAACCTGCAAAAGATAACAATTGAAATGCAACGTGAGCAGATAAAAGTATTTCGTCTATATTCACTATACACTGTGGAGGAAAAAGCTCTAATCCTTGGAAAGCAAGGCAAGAAGCTTGACAGTATCTTACAGAATATGAACTCTAGTACTATTCACATGCTGCTTATATGGGGATCTTCGTATCTATTCGAAAATTTGGCCAATTTTCATGGTGGAAGTCCTTTCTTTGAAAAATCACTTTTAGAAGATGTTACCCAGGAGCTCTCCGACATAATTTCTGACAACAAAGAAAATGGTACAGACATCCTATCTCAAATTTTGAACGTCAAACAGAAACAAGGAAGTTATAGTGTCAATTTTCCATTGCCTGGTGAGCTGAGAGTGCAGCTTATGGGTGAAGATCCACCGCATATGTTTTGGAAAATGTTGTTGAAAGGAAAGCAACCACGGTGGAAATATTCATCTGTTTCAATGCAACGAATTCGGAAAAGGAGTCAGTTGTTTGATTTACAGCAGGAAATAGATATTGAAGGTAACAAAATTCCAAAAAAGTGCAAGAAGGTACCTACAACAAGCGATCATGCACCTCGTGCAAAATCAGCTGTAAATGATGGAGATATAGCTGCTAAGGACAGGGAAGGTAATGTTGATGCGACTCCTTTCCTTATAGTGCTATTTCTTGGTTCTGCTTCAGATTAAAGATTTATTGAATTTTCAGTGGTGTACAATATTCTGGCTTTTACTCAACATTTCTGAATAACCTTTCATAAAACGTTTCCTTGTATTTGCAGGAACAATTGGAGTTCCAGCTCAAAGTTTGTCTGCTGTGCTGCCTGAATCAAACTGTCAACCAACTGCAATTCATTCCAATTATACAAACAACTCTCTGTTTTTGTCTAACAAATCACCAGAAGTGCCTAAAGCCTATATGAACAAGTGTAATGATAGAACTGATGTGCTCAATGCACAGAAAAGTCTACATCTTCAATTGAAGCCTGAGATAGCAAAACTTTGTGGAATTTTACAACTTCCAGTATGCCTCTTAGTTCCTTCCCAATGTTCATATGTTCATAATGCAGTTTCATCTTCTTCCTTTATTCCCCTTTCTTCAAAAATTTATTTTTATTCTCTCTCTCTCTCTCTGTGATGTTTATGCTAGTGACTGATGTTGGAGTAAGGAATATGTGTACAAGGCTTGTCATTTGTGTTTTGCTATCATTGCAGGAAGGTGTCAAGACTATGGTTGAAAGTTTTCTTGAGTATGTAATGAATAATCATCGTGTCAATAATGAACCTGCAACTGTATTGGAGGCCTTCCAAATATCCCTTGTAAGGACGTACAATTTCTTATTTCCACTGCTGCTTACACTGTTATTTCTCATTATCTATGTTTTTTTTTCAATATCATTGTAGTGAACTATAAATTGTGTTTAGGTGTACATAGTTATTTAAGAAATAATTGATTATTTGAATGTTAGTGATAAGCATAACTGTAAAGAAAAGTTATATTCTTTTACTCTATGCACCATAATCTCTTCAAGCATTTTGATCTACCACGTATTTATAATGCATTGTAATTGAGGATTTGATGGAATAAAAGAGCATAATTAGCATTTACATAAGATGGCTTATGTATTTTTTATTACATTATTAAATAACTTCCACTTCTGATTTAACTCAAACTTGATTAGATTATGATTGTTAGAAACAATGAAACAAAAGAGAAGATTGTAGAATATAATGTTGATACCTCTCATTATAGTGTACCAAACCCCATATTGAAAGAGAAGATACTTTAAAACTTTTTTTCTCACATGCAACAAATTTACCATTAATTTGTTAAAATATCAAAGTATGTACATTGGTGGATGTATCATTTTATTTTAAGAAAACACTCATGGGTGGGACCTTCACATGCATAAACAGATTTCGTCTTTTTTTAATGTATGTTTATAATGAATATGTACGGACTTTCTTGATTAGAGACGTATGAAGAGTAATCAGTTGCTTAAATTTTAAAACTATCCACCATGTGCAATGTTGTATATAATATACAGACATAAGTTTGAAGGGACGAACTTTGACCTCTGACAAAATTCCAAGTTCTGAAATTATTACAAATAAAAGGACCCTATATCTGAAGTTTTTTCCTTTGTTGTTTGGCAATTCGTGTACCTAATTTCATTTCCTTTTTTATTAATTCCTTTTACACTAAGGTTCAAACCTTGATGTGTTTATGGTGGAAGTACATCACATCTGTACTTGGCCCAAATTTTGGGTCCATGTGCACCCAAAAGATATAGGAGGATTGTTTTTCCTTCATAAATTTAAACTTGGAAATACATATCTCATAGCCTCGGCCATGGATTCCAAATTTTCTATTGTTTTCTATTTTCAATTGATTTCCCTGGAATAGGGCCTTGATTGGATTTTAACCCTTGAAGAAACATTTAAATAGATTATATCTGTAAGTGATTTAATATGACCCTGTTATGAAACCCCTTGATATTTGAGGTTTTAAAGTGAATCATTTTTTTTTCAAATAAAGTCAAACTAGAGATAAAGATCTAGTGTTTTTACTGCTTTCATTTACTATGTGTATAATTTAAATTTGGATAAGGAATTTTATTGCTTTGTAGAGTTTGATATCTCATTGTCGAGATCTGTCGTGTATGGTGTTGGTACAGTATGTAGTTTGAGTGAATCATTTTTCTTAATATGGTTCAACACTTCGAACTACCAATTCACCTGTTACTTCTATGCTGGACAAATTTCAGTGCTGGACGGCAAGTTCTTTGCTGAAGTACAAACTAGACCACAAGGAGTCTCTTGTACTGGCAAAAAAGTACATGAATTTTGGTTGCCGCAAAGAAGAGGCAGATTTTGTTTACTCAATGTTGCGATGTTTGAAGAAACTGTTTTTGCGTCATACTGGAAAGCTGAAGACAGCCTGCTCTCCAAATGCTTCTCAGATATTATTGAAAGATCCTATTCCGGATCATTTACCTTCAAGGCCTTCACAGTCAAGACCATCAGATCCACAGGTCTCTGGTGATCAAGTTCTTCCCCATGTCGTATTGGCACACTGTGATATCTCAAAAAGTATCAAGGATATTGAAAAGAAGTGTGATAAGCTGATGGCAAAGCTCATTACAAAACAGGAGAAAGAAAAGGAACAGGTTTTAAAAAAATACGAGGAAGAGAAGGCGCAACTTGATAATGAACATAAAGCAGAGGCAGCTGTTATTCGTCTACTTACTAATAATCCATTGGGATCAGATAAACTCAAGTTACTTGATATTCACTATGCCAAGAAGTTTGAAGAACTTGAGCATTGTAGGGAAACAAGCATAAAAACTTTAAAGGTGAAGCATATTGCTGCAATAAACGGGTTAAAGGAGAGAAAGAATCATTGGGTGGAAGGAGTGAAATCATGGGCTCAAGTTGAATTATTAAATAAAATGTCTTCACTTGAAGCGGGATATAGTAAGGCAGAATCTCTTCCTCTAAGTTCAGGCTATGAATTACGAAATCTGGAAAATACCCTATGCATACCAGGTGGGGAGGCTCCAGTGGAAGCACCTGAGGCATTAAGTTCCAATGGGGATGAAGAGGATGCACTCCCTGGCTTACAGTCTTCGTCTGAGCAGATATCTCATTCCAAGTCAAACATGCTTCGTGGTGAACCCCGACGGGGGACGGCTGACAGTGTGCATTTGAGGAAACCTTTTCAGAATGTTGTCTCCGATACTGCACTCTCATCTAAAGTTTGTACCCCAGATATGGAAATTAGCTTAGGAGTTCCTGAGGCTGCTGGTTCTAGTGAGAGTCTGGAGAATACTAATCATAGACCTTGCTCTGAAGAAGAAAACATTCTTGGTACCCCAAGTCTGTTGGGAGTGCCTGAAGCTGCTTCACCTGAAACTGGGAGGGACTTGAACATCTCTGGAAAGAAAGAAAGAGTTTCTACTTCGGCCCCTGATCATGCAAGCATTCATTGGGGTACAGTTGCTTGGGGCAGTCATCAGGAGTGTCTGTCCTCAGATAATATTGCTGGAGCAAACCAGCAAAATGGGGATGCTTCATCAGGAGGGCCTGAAACTAATTCTAGCAAAGAATGTAACATTCATGATATTGGTACATGTGGTAGCCGGATTATTTGTGATGAGAAGTATCAAGACTCTCACACCTCATGTATAATTGAGGGAACCAACCAACTAGCTGGTAAAGTCACAGTGGAAGTTCCTGAAAGTGCTCCTGGTAAAGCAGAGGAGGGTGGTATAGCTAATAAACAGCAAGATGAAAAAGGTCAAACGTATCAGAATATGGTTAATGAGGACTTGCAGTCATTGGATAAAGCTGCTGTGCATGAGCAGGATGCAGAGGCTTCAGTACGAATAAATGAAATTCCTGATGGTGAATTGGTGACAGGTGCTAATGATATTTTAGAGACGAATGGGGTATGCCCAACACTTTCAGACAAAGAGGATGGTGCTATTTCCTTCTACAGTTGTGATGATCCTTCCCTGTTCTTGCTTCAACCTACCTTTGCGGAAAACAGCCAAGTGACCCTAAGTGAATGCCAGAAAAACTGTGAAGACCATATTGCAAGCAATATTACTGAATCTCCTAGACAAATGATTGAGAACCAAATGGATCTGTTGAATCAAACCATTTTGCAGCCCATAACACATTTTGCTGAGCATCCTCCTGTAGATACACCTGTTAGCACTTCAGGGATACATGTTGCAGATACTAGGCCTATTCCTGCTTCTTCTACTACTAATAGTCATTCTGTACAAGCTGCAACTGATGTAGGAATTCCTTCACCTCTACACCATGATCCACTTCAATATGAGTTGGAGAGAATAAGGAAAGAAACTGACCAGATTGTTAATATCCATGAAGGCAGAGTTAGTATCCTTTTATTTTATCTTTGATGCTAAATGAAGCCTTAGGTGTGTTTTTGAAAGGAAAACTTCTATTTCATTTTGCAGAAGCAGCAGTTAAATGATGATTGTGAGAAGGAGATAGCAGAGGTGGTTGCTCAGATTCGTAGAAAGTACGAGACCAAAATTCAGGAGCTTGAGAGTGAATTTCTCTCTAAGAAGAAAGAGCTAGAGGGCAATTGCAAGAAAGTTTTCATGAATAAGATCTTGGCTGAGGCTTTTAGTTCCAAATGCAGGGATGTTAGAGGCTCAAACTCACCAGCCATGCAGGAAGGTATTTGATATATGTGATTATGTCAGCCATGTGGAAATCTTAAAATTGAATGTTTAAAGTGTCTTGCAAGCCCTAATGTCATCGTTTTGTTTTTGGCTGTTTAACCTTTCATGTTCAAATTTAAACAAATTAAGTTTCTTATGCTATAAAATTTGAGTGATTTAAGGCCTATTGGAATCTTACATTGTCATGCCGCAAAAATTAGTCACAGTTGCATGTTAGGTGATCATTTCGTTATAAAATTCATTTTTCAATTCTGGTTATTTGACTTCTGAAATTCTTGTTTGTGTCATTGTCAAATAATTAGGATTTTTTACTCTTAGGTTTTCCTAACTGTTTTTTAATGAGTTTGATGGACAAAAAAGTGAAAGGTTAGGTATTTAATTACTGATTATGAAATGACAAAAATAGTTAAGATTTTATTCATTGAGGCTACAAAAATGTCATCAATTGAGCATTATTGGTATGAAAGCTGACTACATTTCTCTATAAAGTACCCGAATAGAATTATGGAAATTTACGGTCTTAACTACAAAATGAAGCTATGCAGCTGTTACCATTGTATAACACTTTAGCATCTTATTAATTCGGGTTATTTGAGTTTCTATAATGAGGCTTCAGCTTTCATAGATGAAATTAACTTTTTAATGACATCAATTATAAATTGCTATAATCAAGTAGCTTTGATGTAGGACGAGTAGAATATATATCAAATTAGTGATTAGAATCCACAGAACTTACAAAGTCCTGCTAGATTTTGTGTCCTAGGTTTGGAATTTTAGCTTAGGTTGTTCAAATTTCAAGTTAGGACTAGCTGGAATTTTAGTAAGGTAAACAAGTAATGGAAGGTAGGGAACAAGAAATCACTCCTAAGGTCAAGAATCACTCTTAGAAGAAAGCATTACACTTTTTAATTGAAAACTCAAATTTATAGAAAAATATTCAGGATCTTCTTGAATAAGTTTCAAGTACTAAACAATTAGAATAACATATCTAACTTACTACAAAACTTAGCATAAACTAAATTTCAGCCTTGGTTGTCTTTTTTTTTTTCACCTCAACTCTTACTCGTCATCCTATCAAATTAAAGTTTGTAGTTGACTGCTTTCCCTTTTTTATTTTCTTATAAACTAACTTCTTTTGCATGAACCTTAATTGGTTGAAATTACAAATTCAAGCACTTTGTGATTGACTAATTTGCCCTCTTGTTTGTATCTTCTATACACTCTTTTAAGTTCTTCTGTATCGAGCTTAATTAGTTGAAATTACAAATTCAAGAACCATTTTTACTTTCAGGGGTTTAGTTACCCCTGAACCAGTTGTTCAGCCCCTTCACAGGGGTTTAGTTACCCGCAAGTGTCTTTAATGTCAGAAAACCTGCCTACTTGTTGACACCAACTTTTAATTCAAGGAATTTGGAATCCCTTAAGTGTAACTTTCCTTAGCATGCATTTACTATAACACTATTTGTTCTCTTATTTTTCTCGTTGATGATGCATTTATGCCTTTATTTTTTCATCAGATTTGTCCTCTAGTTTCCTGCTGCAACTACTTCAGCTGTCATCACAGGACTCTGCTCAGAGGCCTATTACTGGTTTGAACTTGGCTGGTTCTCCTGCAGCCAGTTTGCAAACTGCTACACATACCAGTCCTGCACCTCAACCATACGGTGCAACATCACAAGTTTCCTCTTCCCCCGTGTTTTTTTCTGGCACCTCAACCAGATCATCCCCCTTAAGCTCTATTTTGCCAATAACAGGCAATCCTGGCACCTCAACCAGATCACCCCACTTGAACGCCATTTTGTCACCAATTGGCAATCCTGACACATCAATCAGATCAGCCCATTCAAGCCCCATTTCGCCACCAATAGGCAGCCATGGCCTTTCATCTAGATCACCCTACTCAATTCCTATTTTGCCACCAATAGGCAATCCTGTCACTTCAACCATACCATCCCACTTTGGTCCTATTTTACCACCAATAAGGAATCCTGGTACTTCAACTAGATCACCTCACTTAAACCTGATTTCACCCCCAATGAACAATCCTGGGGCCTCAACCAGACCACCCCACTCGAGCTTCATTCCACCAACAATTACCAATCGTCAATTTGGCAGTGAAATTAGAACTCCTGCTCCTCACTTGCAACGTTTCAGACCTTCACCATCAGTAGGTTCTAATACTTCATCTGTTGCACATAGCATGCCCTGTCAACAGGTGGTCTCTAACCCCCTCTCCACTCCCACACTTCATAAGCTTCCAGTACAAATCCAACCATCATTACATCAGGCTAATCCTCAAAGTGGAGTCCAGTGGTCTGAAAATGCAGGAAACTTTCCACCTATTTCAAGTTCGTCGCTATCAGCAATTGAGTTGCTTATGGATGTTGATGCGGTTCCACCATGCAGTTTGCCTCCACTAACATCTACGGGGTCTAACTGGGATCCATTGCTCGTTCCTAACAAATTTGATGGTGCACCGACAAATTTATCATGTGAAAATGATGTCGTTTGTTTGTCAGATGAAGACTGACTAATAAGGACTGGTTTTAGTAAAGTTTACGAAATGCATTGTGGTAATGGCATGGATACCACAGTGATTCTTAGCTTTATCCTTCTTGTACAGTATTACAGGTAGCACATGTTCAAATTCCCATGTAGCTGCGGTTTTGTGTAAATCTGTTTGTACTGCTTATCGGGATCATCATTCTGAATATGGTGCCGTTAAGAGGCTGTCTGCTTCATGTAAGTTTTTACTTCAGTTTCTGGCGTCCTTTGTGATTGATAAAGATGCCACCTTGATGAAAAACATTTCTTTATTTGTAAGTTTTATAAAGCTAACTAACCACCTCGAATGGTTTAACTCAGCAGCGAAGATTTGACAAATCTCCGTCCAACAATGAGCCCTTTTGAATTAAATGAGCAAAAATAGATACAGCTTCAAGTTTTTGGATTAAAAAACCGTTTCCAATTTCTAACATAATATTTTTTATTATAATTTTACCCAAAAAAAACGTCTTATGTCACCACCATAGGTCTAGACAAACTTAGCTGGTAGCTGGTAGTTAATTCTAATACTAATAATTGACAGCTGGTAACTGATTAAGGATTAAGGATTATTGTTTGATAAATTGACTAATCAGAAGTAGCTAATTAGAGTAAATTTATTTATATAAACAAGATTTAAAAATAAAAAATATGTATATGCATATAAAATATAGAGATTAAAATAAGTAAATACAATAAAATTTTTGGTTAAATAATAATTTATTTTATCAATGATGAATATTTATGAATTTATATTCCTAATTTTTTATGGTAAGTTAATTTTTAAATATTAATTAGAAATCGATCTATCACATAAAATAAATATTAAAGACAATCAGTATCAGCTGATTAGAAAAATCTTTACAGTGGAACTTTTTTAATCAAGAGTTTATTGGTTTCTAATTAGCTATCAGCAATTGATTGAGTACTTTATCAAATATGACTAAAGAGTTGATTGAGACTCAATCAACTATTAGCAACCCTAATCAGCTCAACTAAATACCCTCTAAGACTTTTAAAATCAAACACCATTGATAATTTTATCATCTTCTTTTTTGGCCTAAGTTAGGAAAATGATAAATTGTCAAATAAGGGGACTCAGTTGAGGATCTTTAATTTGTTGTTTGAAAACCATAAGCTGCATAATTTTGAATGAGCATTTTCTTGCTGTCGTTATAACAGAACAATCAATAGATAAATGGAATATCAAACAAGACGATGGATAGCAGTTTGCCAGTCAAAGGGCATGAAAATTCAACGAATAAGTAATGCCATAAACTATATATATTTTTATATCATGAGAAATTTCTGATCCATAAGATTAAGAGCTGGTATAAGACTGCTCCTAGAGGTTTCTTGGTGCACTTGGATCTTTGATCTAATAGCTGCCAAAAAAAGTCAGACAAAGGACAGTTTGGTGTGATCATTTTGGTTCTTGTATAGCTATAAAAAGAAACCTAAGCTGGCTTAAAGTACCTTATAAATAAGTGGCAGACTTCAGTCTAGGCAAGTAGGCATAGCCATGTTATGCTAAAAAGTAAAACACTCACCCTACTACTTATTTCAATGCCATTACAAATATGTAGGTAGTAGCACCCACACCATTCCTTAAATTTGACTCGAGTATCTTTTGACAACTGTATTGTGTATGTAACAAATGACATTCATGCTTGACACCCTGTCCATTTCCTCAACTGCCTAGAGTATCATTAATTCAGTTCAGCATCAACACTTTCTTCATCTTTCTCGTGCACTCACCTGTTAGGTTTTTGTTTTTTATTAGTCAAAAAAAAAAAAAACTTCAAGGGGTCGCCGTCACCTCACAATTTTAATAGGTACCCACCTAAGGCGTAACATTTTCTTATAACGATAAAATTCATAATAACATGTAAATTAATGAAAACAAACTCAATTTTTTAACGAATGAATAACGAAAATTAATTATATATAAAAAATTTAAAAAATTATTTCCGTAATTCAAATTTGTAACTTAAATTCATTTAATTGTCATCATTTTTTCTTCTTTTCAAAAGGATTTATCTTTAATGAGCATTTTCATCTACAAAATCAAAAAAATATTTGATGCTCGGCTAAAAATTTATTTATCGCATCCTCCATTCTTGCCACCAAACTCACTCTGTTTTTATCTCTCATTTTTGTTTTGCCAAAAGAATTTGGATTTTTCTCAAGTGTTTGCTCTTATTTTCCCTTTAATCTCTCTTACTCACCATCATAAATCTCAAGTGGATCTTTATAAACCTGCTTTGGTAATAATGGAGAAAGAGTAAACAATTTGTCATTCATAGTAAAGAAATATATATTTTTATACTCATCATGTATGACTCTTTTGTCAAACTTTCAAGAACGCCTAAACATGATGTCGCTAACTTACATTGGCACCATATCATATAGTACCTTATTCTTATACGTCCCAATTGAGAAAGAAATTAGAACTTCTTAGCTACCCTAACTTTCCACTCTCATCAACTATTATAGATTTATATTATTTAGGGTATATTTTAGTTTGCAGTCTCAACTTCTCCACTAACTATACACTAATTGCATTCATACAACTTTCTCTCTCTATCATAATACAAACTCGACCCTTGACGGAATACCTTGTATGGAAGATATTGTCTCATTGTTAGTTCACATCATCCTCTCTCACATACATACTCAATGCCTTTCTAATGAGTAATGACCAACATCATCCCCTCTTTAGGTTTCTTGATATACTTATTATCAGTAGCATTTTTCAAGTTAGGCATATCATCAGTCACTTCCTCTTCACTCTTATACACATATTTTACATCCTCTCTTAAGTAGTTGGGTTATGTTGTTATATAGATATAACATCTTTATAATTCTCTAACTTATCCATCGTCTTATTATATTGCCTAATGAGATGCTCGTATTGACCTCTTATTATATTCATAATGAACTCCAACTCTATCCTCACTCTTTCCTCCTCATTCACTTCCTTGTCTTTGGATGAGCTTTTCTTTCAACTTAGACTCGTAATGAACTTGCAAGAAAATATTAGTAGTAAAAGTACTTTTTTAAGTATTTTTCTTAAAATTCACTCAACTCATAATCTAAAAAATATTGACTAAAAATTCTTTGCAAACTAGATAATTTACAAACAACAACAACAATACCACCACCTAATAAAAATTTCGCTAATATGGGAGGTATAAGGAGATCCAGTAGTACTCAATCTTATCTCTAATTAATAGAAAAGTTGTTTATTAGAAAATCTATATCAAAAAATATAGTTTAAGTTTTTTCATTTTTCAAATAACTCCGAAAGAAGTAAATTGGATAAAAACAAAATAAAGAAACATAATAATAAGATGAGTTAAATTCTTAAACAACCCCATGCAAATGAGTTAATGCGTTTTTAGCTATTTTTTAGTAAGAAAACATTTACAACCGCTTAAACAAACTTATTACACTTATACTCAATTTTCATATAGAATGCCTAAATTATCCTTAAAAAACCCACCAAAAGTCATCTTCTACATTCCACCTTCTCTTTCCTCATCCACCATTACCCGGTTCCTCTAAGGTTACAAACTCAACCCGATTGCTAAACTTGATAACCGTGAGATCCTTTATCTTGCCGTCGACCAGTCCAGACCGCAGTCAACTGCGGTTGACCGTTGACCCAATGAAACTCGAATCGGGCCGATTAAACCCGATTACGAGTTTCATTCCAAACAAAATTGGGTTTCATCTCCAATGAAACCTGATTTCGAGTTTCATCCCCCATTGAAACCCGATTAATGAAATTCGAAATCGAGTTTCATTCCCCAATGAAACCCGATTTTGGGTTTCATCCTCCAATAAAACTCGATTAATGAAACCCGATTTTTAGGTTTCATCCCCCAATGAAACCCGAAATTGTCTTCTTCGTTTTATCCTACAAGATTTCTTATTATTTGGAGCGTACCGTTGCAAATCGTGGCTTCATTGACATCAATAGTTGTCAACAACATTTGCGGAAAGGATTGAGTTTAAGAAATTCCGATTGGGTTAGAGAGAGAGAGATTTCGGGTTTGAGAGGAAGTGAGTGTCAACGGTTAGTAGCAGTCAGCGGCGGTTGGCGGGTTTAGCAATCGAGTTGAGTTTGCAACTTTGGAGGAATCGGGTAATGGTGGATGATGAGAGAGAATGTGGAATGTAGAAGATGACTTTTGAGGTTTTTTTTATAAAGGATAGTTTAGATATCTTATATGAAAATTGAGTATAAGTATAATAAGTTTATTTGAGGGGATGTAAAAGTTTTTTTTTTACCAAAAGATGGTTAAAACGAATT
>JANIMX020000242.1:2749459-2761839 GCA_024582655.2 Erythroxylum kunthianum | reverse complement strand
ACCCCGGCCAATCACAAATTGTTATTCAAAGTTTTCCAACAATTAATTGCATGGATTTCATAATGGGAGATAGGACAGTCAGAGACATTTCACTTGAGAAAACTCTTATACACCCCATGTTTCTGTCATGACAGAAATTTTGTGAAAAGATGATGTCTTCACTGAACAGTTGTGTCGGATCCTTGCTTTTGATGAAATTATTTTCGAAAGTTTTTTTTAATATATTTCAAATGTATCTGCACTTGCATTGGTGGGCATGCCCCTATCCTCTCTTAATCCTCATTACTTATCTGCTGTCGATGGATCCCCTAAAAATTGCAAAAAAAAAAAAAAACCTTACTTTGATGCACTCTAAAATGTTTCTTCACTGTCTTCTCATGGTGGGAACACTCATGAGATGAGCATAGTTCACAGTCCAATACTTACCTCAATGACAAGCCAGTTCACTTCCTCTTATTGGAAGGGATATATTCTATCTTCCATTTAACTTCTTCTGCATTGTGTATTGTACTTTGAAACATAGTATTCTAAAGATTACAAAGCATACGTCTGCACTTGCATTGGTGGGCATGCCCCTATCCTTTCTTAATCCTCATTACTTATCTGTTGTTGATGGCTCCCCTAAAAATTGCAATCCAGAAAAAAGAAATATTAATTTTTTGCGGTCTTACATGTTTTTTCAGTCTTCTCATGGCGGGAACACTCATGAGATTGGCATAGTTAGCAGTCCAATACTTAGCTTAATGACAAACCAGCTAGCAGTCCAATACTTACCTTAATGAAAAACCAGTTCACTGCCCTCTTGTTGGAAGTAATACATGCTACCTTCCATTTTACGCCTTGTGTATTGTACTTTGAAAAAAGCCTAGTATTATCGGAATCGTTTTGCTTAATCTTCCTGTAAATTGGACTGAGGTATCAAAGACTTGCCTGTGGATGCTGGTAAACATATGTCTTGTGATTACATGGAAGTTAACCCTTAGATCTTTATGGTTGGAGGCCGAGACAATATCAAGTGTCTAACAAAATATATCTCGCTTTTGACAACTGCAGGACCTAGTGACACTATATGGAACTGTAAATGTGCTGCTGAGGGATTTCCTAAAGTAGTCGCTGATAATCATGATACCACATGTTTTACAGCCTGCAACTGTACCACCGGTACTTAACTGTTTCCACTTTGATTAACTCTGCATTTTGGATGCCAGTTATGAGTTGCAGAAAAGGTCTGCTGGTTTCCTGCAGTAAACCTGTGGCCTGTGTACTTAATGTGCACTATTCTTTAGCAAGAATAGTCGGATAAAGATTTATAATGCAGGATCTAATCATCTAAATCCTCATTATTTTCAAACACATATCAGAAGTCGATGTTATTCAATATCTTACTGTATGTTCCTGTGAATTGCTTCTACAAATTTAAATTGGGACACATTTCAGGTAGTTTATAACCTCTAGTTGCAAGTTTGGTGAATAAGATTTTTGGCCTCAATATTGTTTATGTTGATAGATGTTGTCTCCTATGAAGGGACATGTCGACTAATATTATCAAGTCTTCAATGGTTGGGCAGGTATTGGTAACTGTCTATTGTTCTTGTTAGTGGCATTTCAGTGGTTAAATTGGACGGGGAGCCCGAAGTTATTATGCCTCAATGATCCATCCCTATGCAATAAATTAAAATTTCCTTCATTTCCCACCTGCATTGGGACTTCCATCTTTGACATACAGTTCAACACAATTGTATTTTCATTGTTTGAATTGGGAACCTCATGGTATATTTCATAATTCCAAAGATTCGACATATTTATTCAATTAGTCAAACTTTTCCTTCTAAATTTTTTTAAAGTTTAGTTTGCTATTAAGACATCACGGGGATACATAATAAACAAGTTTTCATATAGTAGAACCATGACCTAGTTTGCTTCTTCTCTTAGCTTGCGAATGTGACTTGTGTATCTAAATGAAGATCGCTGATGTTTTGTATTCTTGCGATACTGCAATCTTTTCAATATATTCACTGTAAGTGGTAAATTTCTAAAAAGTTACCTATCTTGTGTTAATTACTTCATTCTCAATAGGACCTGTCGATGAAGCCCTAGCTTCCAGAAATCACACATCTAGCAGAATTGTAGTGATCATTCTTTTACTATGTGTTGTATTTACAACACTTGCATTTGTTGCTGCAATAACATGCTATGTCTACCAAAAGGACAAGTGTCCTGTACAAGCTTCAGTATTCTCATCAGACAGAGAAACAAGTTGCAATAGTGCTACTAACTTAATAAGTCACAGAGCATCTTCAGTCTCAGAAAGCAAAGTTAGTATCTATTTCCCTGCCAATTCTTTTTCAGGTGGGTGAGATTTGGCCTAGCCGTAACTTTTCCAAATATCTAGTCAACTGCACTATTAAACTATAGTTACTTCTGTAACTTTTATCTTTCCCCAAAATTTCAGGTTGTTTTGGCAAGTCTTCTTTCTTGTATAGGAGTAAAGCAGAGATAATACATGGAACAATAATCAGCTTTTCATACTCTGAGTTGGAATATGCAACGGATAAGTTCTCCCATTCCAATCTTATAGGACTAGGGGGAAGCAGTTATGTCTATCGGGGCATGCTTAAAGATGGTAGAACTGTGGCAGTTAAGTGTCTCAAGGCTCAGGGAGGGCCTGACATAGATTCTCTCTTCTTAACAGAGGTACGTCCTCAGCTAAGCTATTCTTTTTGGGTGCTATCTATATGACTGATTCTATCTGCAGATGCATTTCAAGTAAAAATCATTTTTGCTCCATAACATCCCACCATCCTTATTTTTTCATCAGGTAGAGCTGTTATCTAGACTCCATCATTGTCATGTGGTGCCTTTGATTGGCTATTGCTCAGAATTATTCGGGAGAAACTTTGAGAGGCTTCTAGTATTTGAATACATGCCTAATGGTAACTTGAGGGATTCTTTGGATGGAAGTTTGGGTGAAAATATAAATTGGGAAACTCGTGTTGCCATTGCAATCGGAGCCGCAAGAGGCTTGGAGTACCTCCATGAAGCAGCTGCTCCAAGAATTTTGCATAGAGATGTCAAATCCACAAATATTCTTTTGGACAAAAATTGGAGAGCAAAAGTAAGAATATACAGGATTGTGTGTTTGACAATTATTTCTAAATATTGAAATGAGCATTTGCTACATATTAATTCAAAACAAAAAGAAGTCTTCTATGCATCACAAATCATAAAGATCTTATATTAAAGTAAATGGTAGCATTATTAGTTTTATAGATTCTGGCATAATTGAAGCACATGTAAACTACAACTATGCAGATTACCGATCTTGGTATGGCTAAACATTTAAGAGATGATGGAGTTTCTAGCAATTCTGGTTCTCCAGCAAGAATGCAAGGCACTTTTGGCTACTTTGCTCCTGAATATGCAATGATTGGAAGAGCCTCTCTTATGTCGGATGTTTTTAGTTTTGGGGTAGTTCTCCTTGAGCTTATCACCGGTCGGCATCCCATCCACAAAACAACCAATAAAGGAGAAGAAAGCCTTGTCTTATGGGTAAAGCAAAGCATATCAATTGTGCAGTGCTATTATCACATCTACATTTTGATGTTTTATTACACGATTGGTGTCTTTCTTAGCTGATGATTGATGATCTGTGCTTGGTCATATGCATTAATAATATACCAGGATGCAGAAATTATCCAAAAATATATAACATGTTTTCTGCAACCATATGCCAATGTTGTTTGCATTCCTATCATGCAGGCTACTCCTCGTCTTCAGAATTCTAAGCGAGCAACAACAGAATTGCCTGATCCACGATTGATGGGGAATTTCCCAAAAGAAGAATTACAGATAATGGCTTACCTAGCCAAGGAGTGCTTGCTGTTGGATCCTGATGCTCGACCTACCATGAGTGAGGTTGTACAAATTCTCTCAACCATCTCACCTGACAAATCTAGAAGGAGAAACATTCCTGTAAATCTTTTTCAGGTAAGAAATTATTTGAAACCTAGTTAGGTGCTTCTTTATGTCTTAAAGTCATTGCTTGGCTCAACAATTTGAATAGGTCACCTTTGACAAACTGCAAACATGTCAAAAGCACCGAAGAGTCCATACCTAAGCGATTATTTTGAAAACATTAGGTTGCCGTTATGCAACCAATTATACATGTCTAACTCTTTTCGCCAATCTTGACTAAGTAGCTTGAACATTGGAATTGTCTCAACAATAATAGTTCATATCGCACTTAAGTCTTAGCATCCAACTTGTGTTTTTATATTTATTAAATTATGGGTATCAACAGAAGTGTAATGTTGCAAATTCCTGTTTTAGCTTTTAATTTGGAGCGTAAATATCAGATTCTGTTGTCTCACCAACAAAAGAAAATCTTCTCTCGTGGCAAATCAGTCGCGATAATCTATATAATTGATAATAACTCAACACAAAGCCTGTGTTGCTAACTTTATGCTGGAAAAACAATCTAAAGCAGTGAAAAGTTTCGTGTGTTTCATATGTTGATACAACCACTAACTACTTATGCAGATGTCTCCTGTCAGTAGTACTAATGGGTTTCCATTAGAAGAAGTTGATAACGATGCTTTAGATGTTGAGCACAGTGTCTTCACTAGTGAAGCAGTAGCAGAGACTGTTTCAACAGAGCATATGGACAGGTTGATCCTCTCGACTTCAAAAGCTCGGAGTTGGCGTGCTACAGATGATGAAGCTGTGGACTTGATGGAGCCACGATTGGAATCTTTTTGCATGGTTAACTTTGGATCTCCATGACAAGATACCCCTACAAGCCAAAAGTATTCGATCACATGTATACACGGTCTGGTTCGCTTTAAAGACAGCATGGTTTTTTGGGGTTTGTTAATATATTTTACGTAATGTTTTGAGGACTTCACCGTTAGGTTCTTTAAGAAAAAGAAAAAGAGGTGGTCACATTTTTTTTTTTTCCTTCTAGCAGATGTTAATGTACAGCAAAAGAAACATTTACAGAAAATCCATGACCTTGTGGTTTGGAGATGGCATTTACGCTCGGTCTGAGCCTGTTTTGATTCGTTTCGATATCAGATGTAGAAAATAATTTATTGTCGGGTCCTCATGTCCATTGCCAATCTTAGGTACTACTGTGATATCTTATGTGCGAAGGTGGCAATGTTTTTCATAAACACGTGTCTTGTTAACCTATTCAATGTAGGAATTGAAATTCCAAATTTAGAGATATGTTCATTGACAATCTTGTTTTTGTAGAAAGAAATGAGAAAGGAGCAAATATTGTCAGTATCGAGTCAGCTCCAAGGTATGAGGAATTCAGAGGTGAGATTTGCTTGAGCTGTTTATTCTGGTATAATATGTATTATGTGCAAAGGGAAAGGGTCACCAGTTGAAGTAGCTGTTGTTCCTGAACTTGGAATCTGGCCATCCACATCTCTGAAACTTTGCTTTGAGAATTGCCATTTTTCTCTTTTGACACAACTTTATAAGTTTTATATATTTATTAGAGGACTGTATTAGTTAAATGACATTTGATAACCAGAATTCATTATTATGCTTAAAAATTACAAATTAAGCCTCAAAAGAATGATCTAAAAATTACTTTTTGTATGGTTATCAATTCAAAATTATTAATTTGGAAGATGATTGAAGTCATATATTATATTTATAATTATTAATTGAATTACAAATTATTCATCTGAAATTGTAAATATTAATTATTTTTAAATTATTAATTCATTCAATTAATAAACAATAATGAAATAATAATCGATAATTGTTTTTAATCTACACTTTTGTCCACTCCCATATAATTAAAAATACATATAATCTTCATTTAAATATGATTTTAAGTATAACAAATGAGGAAAAGAGGTACTTACTCACAGTATTATTGAAACAATAAAAACAATATTATTTTCTTAGCATGTCATTTGATGTATTTTTTAACCTGACTTGGACAATAGTTAGAAACTAAAAAATATATCAAAATATATGTTATAAGGGTATAAAATGTGAGGTAAACTTAAAAAAATTATCATAAATTTGTAAAACTAAAAAAAGTAATCATATGTAGTTATAAATTTATAAAAATAGAAGAGACGGTCAGAACATTATGAAGTCAAACTCAACAGATTATTATCCAAAGAAATGGGAAAGGGTCGAGGATGTTTTAAACTTCAGAATTGCTGAGTGCACCGTCACATATGCTAAGGAAGTAGGGCCATGATGTCCATACAGAAGTTATGGGACTTCAATGGTTGCCATTGCTTTTCACGTCTATACACAAATGTCTCAGTAGTACGTACATCCTTGTTCCTTCAAACTTGTGATCTGCATTTATTG
The DNA here is from genome assembly GCA_024582655.2 of Erythroxylum kunthianum. Taxonomy (NCBI): domain Eukaryota; kingdom Viridiplantae; phylum Streptophyta; class Magnoliopsida; order Malpighiales; family Erythroxylaceae; genus Erythroxylum; species Erythroxylum kunthianum. The sequence continues at coordinate 2,755,497 of JANIMX020000242.1, read as the reverse complement.
AAAAATTTGCAATTTCCATTAAACAATATGATGAATTGTCCTACTTTGTTTCTACACAACCAAGTTATTTCCAGGTGGGAACTGGAATCCTTAGATCTTTTGTTTGCCGGATTTTTGCAGGCGAACCAGACAACCAAAATGCTCACGAATGTCCTAAACTCACTTTAGTTCTTTTTGACAAAATATCACGAAGTTGGACTGAGACAACATTTTTCCTTTATTACACGATACTAAAAGCCTATGGACATAATCGCCTGTAAGATGATGTAATACTACAGACATTCATCTCTTCATCTTTCAACTGGCCTAGAAAGGAATTGCCATAATTTTGCATATTTGTTTTCCGATTATCCAAGACAATAATTCACTTAACTCCACATAAGAAGTTGTGGAAAGCTGCTGTTCGCATAGAGTATATCAGAAAGATACATTCTCCTGAAATTTTGTCAGGACGGTAACACCAGAAGAATACGTCAATGTTTCACTTTGGAGTGGAACAAGAAGCCAAAGGCAAAGCTATTATATTATATTTTCTGAGAGAGTAAAAGAGGATAACTGTACATATTTTTAATGAGAAATTAAAATAAAATATACTTGAGTTCCCAAATGACAAAAATGGAAACTCCCTTTTTAATATTTTTTTTCCTTGTATTGGACACACCCATATGTCTATGCCTTCTTGTCGTTTTTCTTGCAAATTTTAAAATCCTAAAACTGATTGATTCATACAGAGCTGTTCCCTTGTATATTGTATCTGTCTCCTCTTCTACAGTCTGTTTGTAGGCGAGAGTGACGAGAAGAGAGTTCCATGCTACGACTCCTATAATGGAATTTTTTTGCTTTTTCTGGGTTTTGGCTGTTTGCTGTGAATTTTATATGTGCTGCAATAAGCTATAAAGATTAAAAGAACGTAGCTCAAGAATTTCTATTAGAACAAAATTACTTGTGAGCCCTACTATCTCCTATAACTGATTTTTCCATGTCTTTGCGGAGCTCACAGTTGAACACTGTAATCTCAAAAAGTCACTTCCTTTAGGTAGCTTCCTTGGTTAGCATTGTCAATTATAGCTGTCAAAGATATTGTAAATATATACTTTCCTTAGGAGCTATCAAAGATATTGTAAATATATATTCTTTAGGATGTGATTAGATACTTCCCTATGTTTAGGATGTAATTACGGGATATATTATTCTGTTCCGTGCTATATAAATGAGAGGAGAACTCAATGAAGGATACAATTTCATACAAGAATACTCTTGTTTTGTTAAGCATTTCACTTAGTTTCCTGGATATATGGCTTTTCATGTTTTTTGTTCCCCTCATTTTATTCCACTGTCTATTGCCATGAATGAAAAACTTGATGATGAAGACTGAGTTTAATTAACTCAGCTTGGAGTTCTCGATTACCAGGGAAAGGGTATACCAGTTTTTTTTGTTTAGGGCCCCACTATCTGATTTTGTTTAAATCATTACCGTTCTTGGTACTTGGTTCAAGGAAGGTATCATAGTTTTAGGCTTCTGGGCTGGTTTTACAATGACACAATCAATATCTTTACGGGTGATTAACAGTTTCACATGGTTCTGCTCCAATTCATATTTGGGGTTAAGGAAAGTTAGCTCTTTCGTTAAAAAAAATAAAAAGTTAGCTATTTCTTAAGTACTGTGTAAGTTGTAGCAGACTTGGAAGTATATTAAAAGTAAGTTGCCACATGTTTGACTTTAATCCTGCCTGAAAATGTGGGATAGCCTTTTAAAAGCCACCTTTGCCTAGGGGTTGATTCAGATCTTCGTACCTCATGTTCACATGACACCTGCTGATAGGAACCAAAAATGATCTTTTTAGTTTCCTGTGGCTCTGAGCTCATGGCTTGTCACTTGCTGTTGATTAAGCAACTCATGTCTACAAATACTTGATAACTGACCTGATATGTTTCCACCTCTGGAAAATCTTTTGTCACAGCAAATACATCAATTGACGATAAAGCAGTACTTACAGAATGGACTATAGTAATTCAAGATCTGTAAGGTTTGTACCTTTGTTGTTCATTCATTCATATAATTTCATGCTATTTAGAGCTTTTCTTTCTAATGAGTAAAAGGATTAGAACTTGAGATTTAGCTGCAAATTTTCAGGTTTAAAGATGATCTTGAATTGACAACACGCTCACCTGCCAAAGGAGATGGCATCATTAAGTTTATGTATAATATTGATGGTTCCCAAATAGCAGAATCCAGTAGGAGGGGTGGAAAATCATTGAAAGCTAAAGTATTATCCAGAGTTTTCTCTGAGGATTATGAAAGAGTGAAGAAGAAGATACTGGATCCTCGCGGACCAACTATTCGTAGATGGAATAAGATCTTTTTAGTAGCATGCTTAGTTTCTTTGTTTGTCGATCCTCTCTTCTTTTTCTTGCCCAGAGTCCAGGATGTAGTGTGCATAGCTATTGGAACACCTCTTGAGGTTGTCCTCACAATCGTTAGAACAGTAGCTGATGTCTTTTATACGATTCAGATTTATATTCGTTTTCATACTGCTTATGTTGCTCCTTCGTCCCGTGTTCTTGGGAGAGGGGAGCTTGTTATAGACTCTAGAAAGATTGCTTCAAGGTACTTGCAGCAGTATTTCTGGGTTGATCTTATTGCTGCCCTGCCTCTTCCTCAGGTGTGTTGATTCCCAATAAATAATCCCAAACAGTGGTTTCCTTATGCTATGAACATTGAAATGGTTCAAACTATGGGCTAATCTGTTTTTATGTCTACATTCCAGGTGCTGATTTGGGTTATCATCCCAAACCTTGGTGGTTCAACTATGGCAAACACCAAAAATGTGCTTAGGTTCATCATCATTTTCCAGTACCTCCCAAGACTCTTTCTTATTTATCCACTCTCCTCACAAATTGTAAAGGCTACTGGTGTTGTGACTGAAACGGCTTGGGCAGGAGCTGCCTATAATTTGATGCTTTACATGCTGGCAAGCCATGTAAGTAACAGAATCTCAGTTCTATTGAAACAACATTGCCTCCATATGAGCTCTTTATGTGATAATGCTGGCCATTTGTTTTTATCTTTAAAAGGTTTTAGGAGCTTGCTGGTATCTTCTTTCAATTGAGAGGGAAGAATCATGCTGGAGAAGTGTCTGTAATATGGAACAAGCTTATTGCAAGTACGGATTCTTCGATTGTCGTCGGATGCAAGATGCTGATAGAAACTCCTGGTTCAGATCAAGCAATGTCACAAATCTGTGCAATCCTGATAGCAAGTACTACGAGTTCGGCATATATGGTGATGCATTGACATTTGGAGTCACATCCTCATCATTCATCAACAAATACTTCTACTGCCTGTGGTGGGGATTAAAGAACTTGAGGTAATCCAAATACTAATCTCCAAACCTTTTATAGTAGTTTACACTTCTGCAGATAAATGTCCTGTATGGAGTATCATAAGAATTGGAAGACAAATGTTGAAATATAAACGGATACTTCAATGAGAAATGAGAAAGTTTGTAATCAATTTCCATGACCTGAAAGAGAAGTTTGATGCCCTTCATCGAACAGAAAAGAGAGATCTTACAGAGTTAAATGAACCCTCCCTACTTCATGTGTGATCCTTTTAGAAATTATTTCATTTGTAGTACTCTTTATTTATTACTCTGTTAAGGTACTAATGATGTTTCCTTGACCTTTGGAGCTCACTGGGGCAAAATCTTTCCACAAGCACCTATGTGGGCGAAATAGCTTTTGCCATTATCATTGCAACACTTGGATTGGTTCTCTTTGCATTGCTTATTGGGAATATGCAAGTGAGTCTCAATAACATATCGGGTGCTTTATTCAGAAAGTAAATCTTTGCAATTCCTCTATCCCCTCCTTCAGAATCAATGATAGATATGCGAGTAATAGCTGAGAAGAAGTAATAATTATCACTAATTTTTTATCAACTACTGGTTTTTGTTCAATTTCATCTCAGATCAAGCTTGTGAGAGAGGGAATATAGAGAAATGAGCTTTAGATCTAATTAATGTCATCTGTTGGCATTTCTTCTCGTAATTCCTGGAAATTTCTCATATCTTTTAATCCAATGAAAGTCCTGTTGCTTATCTATCATCTCCAATGGCAGACATACCTGCAATCAACCACAGTTCGTTTAGAAGAATGGAGGATCAAGAGAACCGATGCAGAACAATGGATGCATCACAGGCAGCTCCCTACAGAGTTAAGGGAGTATGTTAGGAAATATGACCAGTACAAGTGGCTGGCCACTAGAGGTGTTGATGAAGAATCTCTTCTAAAAGGCCTTCCGATGGATCTACGGAGAGACATCAAGCGCCACCTCTGCCTTGACTTAGTGCGCAGAGTAAGTCAATGAACCCGTCCTTCATTCCTATTCCCGGAGACACACAATCATAACTATTGTTTCTTGATTAACCTAAAAATCTTTGTATGCAACATCCAAAACAATCAGGTTCCATTATTTGATCAAATGGATGAAAGGATGCTGGACGCAATATGCGAGAGGCTTAAACCTTCATTATGCACTGAAGGGACATATCTTGTGCGTGAAGGTGATCTTGTCAACGAGATGCTCTTCATAATCCGTGGAAACCTCGAATCTTTCACCACTAATGGTGGTCGTACCGGGTTCTTCAACTCTTGCCGACTCGGTCCCGGCGACTTTTGTGGTGAGGAACTACTGACATGGGCATTAGACCCACGTCCAAGTGTCGCCCTTCCATCTTCCACTCGAACAGTGAAAGCTAATTCAGAAGTTGAGGCTTTTGCTCTCAGAGCGGAAGACTTGATGTTTGTAGCGTCGCAGTTTAGAAGACTACACAGCAAGCAACTGAGACACAAGTTCAGGTTCTACTCACACCAATGGAGATCATGGACTGCATGCTTCATACAAGCTGCATGGCGGCGGCACAAGAAACGGAGGGAATCAGACGAACTGAGAGCTAGAGAAAACTGCTATGTTGCGAGGCGTGAAGCAAATTCACCAGTTTCAGGCTTGGCTACATATGCAGCAAGACTAGCAGCAAGCACAAGGAGAGGGGTCATAAAGCATTCTGGATCAGATTCGAGTATGGTAAGGCCACTGCAGAAGCCAACAGAACCAGAGTTTTCGGTAGATGAAGATTGAGAAAGTTGACAGAATTTTCTGCTTCAGGATTGCATGTACAAAAAGGAAGTTCTGTGTATTTATTCAATTACTTTATAGGCAACAAAAGGGGAGTGATTCTGATGTTTGTTCATAAATATTGCAAGGCCATAACTAGGAGATTTCACTAGACATTCAATGAGAGACAGCTTTGTGGGAATTTTTTACTAAAAAGAAGCATGGATTTCTTACGTAGAAGTTGCCTGAATCAGTAATTGTGGAACAAAATAAGTAACTGATGAAGTTATGTTCCAATGCAATGCAATGCAAGTAACTGATGAAGTTATGTTGCTTGTTTACCAACTGAGGACTTCGAACTGAAGAACTTCTTCTGACCTCGTAAAATGTGCACAGGCGATACTTGGACTCTACAACACCAATTTAGGCCATTTACTACAAAGGCCCACACAAATGCAGAAACTTTTGAGGCTGCATCCAAGGTTTAAGCAATTTTCTAAAACATCTATTAATAAATTGGGAAATTGTTATTTCACCTTTTCTGCTTTTTCGCAGTTCTTCCCATAATTTATTACGTCATCCATTTTTTGCTTTTGCTCTAAACCTCAACTCTCCAAGGTGCCCTGAATTTATAAAAGGGGTTTGCTTAGATTTGCTTGCCTTTCGGTAAGTTGAATAACTATCAGGTACGTTTGGTTTAGGGTAATCTTAGAGTACCATAGTTATTTGATTACCAGGTAATCACATAACCAAGTTATGTTAGTTAAAACATAACCTCATGTTGTTTGGTTCAATATTAGGTAATGTAATATAAACTTGTTTGGTTGGGGGTTATGTTATATACTAATTTAAGTATTTGACTTAATTGCCCTTGTTAGAGAAAGTCTAAAGAAGTGTGGGTCTATGACTTGTTAATTATTAT
>JANIMX020000242.1:2573960-2589239 GCA_024582655.2 Erythroxylum kunthianum | reverse complement strand
ATAATGAGGGCAATAAAACCTCTTTATTTTTAAAATCTTAATTTTAAGGGTATTTTAGGCATCTTACATAAAATTGGGTATAAGTGTGAATAAGTTTGTTTGCGTGGCTGTAAACGTTTTTCTACCAAAATGTGGCTAAAAACGAATGAACACACTTGCACGTGACTAATTTTGCACTCCTCCCTTAATTTTATAGACAATATGTATTTAACATGTTAGTATAATATTGTAGAATAAATTAAAGGTCATTCAATTATGTTTTGTTTTCCTGATTTTTGTTTTTTTAGTTCAAATAAAATAAAAATTTATTTACTTGTTAATATTAATATAATTATATTTTATTATTGATGGTAATTAAATATTAAATAAATTAAAGATAAATTATTTTATAAATTAATTAGGTAACTATTTTAGTTAATCTTTTATAAATTATTTATAATTATTATTTATAATTTTTTAAAATAAAATAATTAAATAAATCAAATTTGTAAATTTATTTAAAAACTTATAATATATATTTTAAAATTTAAAACCAATATTATTATTTGGAATTAAAAACTTGATATTTTAAAATTTTCTATTTCATAATCACTATTTATGAAATCTTAAAATTAACTTATTTTAAGATCTTTCTTATTTATCATAATTTATTTTATTTATTATATTATTTAAGTGCTTAATATTAATTATTACTAAAAATTAGGATCAATATAGTTGAATTATTTAATATTAATTATCAATAAAATTTATGAATAATATAATCTGATTATTTTATTTAATTATAGTTACGTTTTTGAAAAATAATATTTCAAATTAGATAATTATTTAATAAATATATTTCAAATAATATTTAAAATTTTAGAAACACAAAATAAGTAAAATTAATAATAGATTTCCGAAATTTAATTAGATAAATTTTTAATAAATTTTAAATACAAAAATATAATGAAAAAAGAGATGTGGAATTAAACTCCCGAAATGACAGAAGAGGTGAGATGGAGACAGGAGTCAACAGTCCACGGGAAGGAGTTCGTTCCTACCTCCATCGGTCTTCGTGAATCGAAAGATTTTGGTGTGGGCCCCAAAATCACGGCGTGTAATTGGTAATTCCAAAAGATTATCACCGTTCCATATGAACAGTAACTTTTAAATATTATTATAGTGCAAAAGGCCTTTTTTTTTCTTCTTCTTTCTTCTTTTCATAATAATTTCTCAAAGGACTTTATTTTATAACGTGCAACGCACCGGAAACCCTTCCCTCTCCTTGTTGCAGATCTTTATGTAAACTCATGGGTTAAGCTAGAAATTAACTCATAACTCAGTTGGATTAAACTTTTGGTTAAGTTTACATTGTGTGGCTTCTGCTTTGTGACGGTTGGATGAGTGAGGGATATTAATTATATGCAAATTTTTTTGTATTTTTTATAAATAAATTATTTTTATGACTTGTGAACTTTCAGTCACAAAAGAATAATTTTAACAATTATTTCAAGGCTCGCCGTCTAGTTATAATTTAAATCAAATTATGTTATTTTATTGTCAATCCTACTCACATTATAGATCCAATGCTTTAAAAATTGAATCGAAAATTAAACCGATAAGATGAGAGGTTTAAAAGTTCAACAAATATAGATCCAATGCTTTAAAAATCGGATAGAAAATTAAACCGATAAAATGAGAGGTTTAGAAATTCAACCAATATAGATCGTCATAAAATTAATATACATCTAACAAAATTGAAGAACTTAAAATAGGATTAAAAAACAGACTATATTTATTTATTAAAGAAAATGGATTTTAATTAAATAAGAAGGCTATTTAATAAAAACTAATTAATTTATTTTAGTTTATAAAAAATTGTTAAATTATAAAAACTGATTTATTAATTAATAAATCGATGCATTTTTAATAACCCGGCGTTAGTAAGGTAAATCAAACTAAAAGGTTTAACGATTTAAGATTTTTATATTTAAACAGACCTATATACTAATATAATTGACAATAAAAATAACGAAGGAAAGTACAAGTTAATGCAAATACATTAATGAATGTTCTTATGTTGTCGCATTCATATGCAAGTTTTTTTATACGTGATAATGAAATAATTAGACGAACAGGTAAAGGGGAAGTCATAATTGTTGACCAAATAATTGATAACCACAGAGACAATATTACCAGTTTTATTACCTGTTCAAAATCCGGTAGTAGGTCAGTTTGTGTACTTCGTTTCGGAGGACTAGATAGCTGGAAGTCTCCGAATCCGTGTTACTTTCACCAACTCTCTCACGCACTTTGCAGGTCAAGAGAGAGGATATCAGTAGCTCTTAGGTTTGATTGTATTATTTAATGGGAAAAAAAAGTTGTGATATTTTTAAGTGGTGAAGTCAGTTGTGTTTGGATGGCGAGAAAATTTTGGGTTTGAATCGGAAAGATTTGTTTTTGATTGAGGGATTTAGCTTGTGTGGGACCTAACTTAAATTGGGTTGTGGTTGTTTGGTAGAGTCCCAAAACAGGTCTGAAGAATTTATGAACACGAGATCCCTAAGCTCGATACAGGTACGCCACTACTTGTTGTCACCTTTTTTTTAATGGGGAATTGACTTTGGTGGATGACAATGTGTTATTGTGTTTCTTTGTTGTTAGTTTCTAATCTATATTTCCGCTTCTTGGGCTTGTTAAGCATTGCTGCTTTTGGAGTCTCTTATCCCTGGAAATTTTGGTGGGTTTTTCACTTTTACTCTCTCTTGTTTTTCACTCGTTTTTTGTTTGCTTGTCTGGAAAATGGCTTTGGTTAACTTTATGTCTAAGGAGAGAATAATGAGCTGTAAGTTGGAAATCAAATTGAAATGTATGCTTTAAATTGATCGAAATGGAATTAAGTCATCAGAACCGAATACTAGATAGCTTCTGAAGGTGAATATCATCTGTGTCTTGTATAGCATGTATGTTGATCATGAACTGAACAAGATTTTGGAGTTCTCCCATTGGACCAGCCCTTTTCGACTCATCACTCATGTGTTTCGAGTTTGTACCTTTTCGTTGACTATATTTCTTCTTACTTCCTCTATTTTCTGATGAAAGAGGCTCTTTTGCATGTTTACATTGTCTTGTTTGGCAGCGTTTGAAGGGGAAACTAAGTGGATGGCTCCTACCTTAAAGTTCGCTTTGCTTCTGATGCTTCTGGGATTGGGTACGGTTTGATGCTTTGTTAACTTATTTCTCTTTTAAGATGTGAACCTTTTTTTCTGCTCACCTGGAGGTCGTTGGTTTCTTGCCACTGTGCCTTTTTATTATCATCTTAGCAAGTGAGAATGGTGTTTCCGTGTTTGGAGGTTTTAATCTCTCTATGGACTTACCAATTCGTTCTACTTGGACTGCGTGCAATCAAAAAAAATATTTTGAGGGCCTTCAGTTGTGGACGTAGCTTATTATGTAACACTGTGCTAGATGTAGGATTTTGATCTTTTATCCTTTTAAACTGCGACAAAAGTTTTTTTGGAACATGTCTACCTTCTCTCGATTTTGGCTAATGGTCATGCTTACTCGAATGCTTCTGCTTCTGTAATAGCAAATGCTTCCTCCATTAATCAAGGTTTTAGCCATTGTGAGAAGATTGTCAAAAGTTGGGCCGTGTCTTCCATTGAGCAAGAAATTAAAGAGGACAAGCACACGCTTCGAGATTTGTTGTTTTTCCTCCACATTCCAAGAACCGGAGGACGTACATACTTCCATTGGTAATTCCTTATTAGTTTTCCTTTTTGCATTACCCTAATTTGATCGCTGTGTCACCCACAGATTGTTTAACTTTGACTTACTACATATACTTGCAGTTTTCTGAAGAAATTATATTCTAACTATGAGGAATGCCCCCGTTCTTATGACAAGCTGCGGTTCAATCCAAGGTATCATTTCCCTGTATGCTGTTCTTGATTTTTGTCCAAACAAGCTAATGGAAACTTAAGCTTCTACTTATCTTAACAGGAATTATTTAATTACATTTGTACTGTTGCCAATCTCTGGTTATAATTGCTTTGGGAGCTAGTAATTGTCTCGCATGGAAACATAGACGTGATACCCTTGGTTGATATCGCTCGTTGTTCAATTCTTTGTTCATAAGCTACCATAGCACGGCTCTGAACATTATCATTTTTATTATTTAGTGGCTTTCACCGGTTCTCTGGGAAGAATAAACATCTTTGTTTGTCTCTCCTGTTAAGTTGAAAATATGCTGTTGTATCTGATTACTATTACTAGATTCTCATTTAATGGAGTAACTTTATTTTTTTGTAATTTTGAAATGCACTTCATGAAAGAAAAAGAATAGAAAAGTGCCTGATTCACTTTTTGCACGCGGTAGTTGAATTGGTCACATTTGCATTTTTGCAGTAAACAGAAGTGCAGACTGCTGGTAACTCATGATGACTATAGCATGATGTCCAAACTTCCTAAAGAGAAAACTTCAGTGGTCACCATACTTAGGAATCCAATTGACCGAATCTTTAGTACTTATGAATTCTCTATTGAAGTAGCGGCAAGATTCTTGGTGCATCCCAACTTGACTTCTGCCACAAAAATGTCTGGCCGTTTACGCTCTAAGACTCGTGGAGTTAGTACACTGGATATATGGCCATGGAAGTATTTGGTTCCATGGATGAGGGAAGACCTTTTTGCTAGGGTATATTTTTATCATATTGTGTTTATGGAGTCATTTCTTCTTTTTGTTTTACTCTCCCAATTCTCTTGTTTTTGGTTCTGCGGGCCAAATTTTCTTCTCAAAATGATTCATTTTGTGATTTTCCCTATGAGCCTATTGTCTCTATCTGTGTATTTGTGTCTATGTAGCATCAAAGAACCTGCATGTGCATGGACTACTATAATCCAAAATTCTTTTGATGACTTTATGAAGCAGCGATGCTTTGATATCCACTCGCAATCAGTGACAGCAAAGTAACATATTTATGGCTGTTAGCATTTCTTACAAAACTTTTACTTATATTGTAGAGAGATGCTAGAAAAATCAGGGGCTCAAATGATGTTAAAAGCTATAATCCATATGAGATGGAGGATTTTGTTAAGCCTTTAGATGAGTATATCAATGACCCCATAGCTCATGACATCATTCACAATGGAGCTACATTCCAGGTACTTTCATAGTCTAGCTTTGTTGCTTGAAGCAACTTATCCTATTCATTTTTCAATTTCAATTTGCATGTATTTTTTTGTGCCCTCCTTATAGTAGTAGGCTTGGATGATTCTAGTCATCTAAAACACAAGTGATGCAGCTTTAATGTCCTGTGAATATTAACCAACAGAGAAACAGGTCATGGCGCATTTATGTTTTCTTTGCATGAATTTTGACCTTAAAATCGTTTAATTGGTTTACTTGATATAATAAAGCTTCTTTTCAATGGAGATGTCTAATGATTAGTTTACATGCAATTTTGCAAAAGCTGTTAAATCTCACCTTTCTATCATATGTTAACCCTGCCTCCACAATCTGCATATGTTTATCTTGCTTATTATCAATGATTTAACTTATAGTAAAATATTTCTATTGTTGCAGAATACTGAATATTCAAGTTCTTAATAGAATTTTTTGGATTTTGGCTGAAGTCTGGACTGTGCAATAACTTTGGTTATTCCTCTACTTCCTTTTCCACATTCGCTTAAAATTGAAAATGTGTTTAATTCAACAGATTGCTGGATTGACAAACAACTCATATTTTATGGAAGCACATGAAGTGCGCCATTGTGTACATAAGTACAAGACTCTTGGTAATGATGTTCTTGAAGTGGCAAAGGTATTTACAGTAGGTTTTCCCTTGCTTGAAGAATGCAGTCTTGTTATATAGCTTCTCTGATATTTTCCCCTCATGATCGTGTTCATGGTAGATGGTTGTAAATATTGCAGAGGAGGTTGGATGATATGTTATATGTTGGTCTTACTGAGGACCACAAAGAATCTGCGACAATGTTTGCCCATGTGGTTGGTGCACAGGTGATTTCTCAGGCACTAGCATTGAATGTCAGTGCATATAATGTAGCTGATGATAAATCAGGTCAGCATGTCGAGCAAATCCATGTTCTGTAATCTTGACTTTTTATTGTTCAGTTCATTCTAAATGAAGTTCATGTTATGGTACAGAGCAGAGCTCTCTGGTTTCAGATTCAAAGCATGATGAGGATGACGATCATCAGGTTAGGAATAATGAACTCTTTTTGCATTTGATAGAAGCTGGTAATTGAATATCAATTACAAAAGAAACTGTTCCTTCTTTTGGCTTTTCAGAATGATTCCTCAGACCAAAAGGCTAATGAAGTTTCTTCGACAGATGACCTGGATGGGAAAAATGAGAATGTAAGGCATTTTGTCGCCAGACATATTGTATGTTCTGTTTTCATTACAGTGTAAATGAAATTTATTATAAATTCACTCTTCTGCCTTAATAGATTACTGTTGAAAAACTTATGGATGTGTATGGAGATTGCATTTCTAATTTACGGAAGACCCAGACACGTCGTCGTATCAATTCATTGAAGAGAATTGCACCTGCAAACTTCTCAAAGGAGGTGTATATACATTTTCCTTTTTTGTTCATTCGTGTTTCCCTAAACACAGACTTATTGACCCATTGTTATTAGAGTGATTTTCATCTCACATGTTTGTTCTCTATATTGTTTTTCTTTGTTTCCAAATGACATCTCATGCAATTAACTTGATTTTTTAATCTTTCCCGTCCCTTCTTTAATTGTTTACACCCCTCTCATCCTTATTCTGCCAATTTTTTTTAAAGAGAATGAAATCCTTGTATTATCATTTGAATATCTAGTTGTTCATTTTTGTTTCTATTGTCTGTCATCAATATTACAGTTTTTGTTACCGAACTTAATAGTTGATGGAGAATATTGTAGAACTTATATAGTGTCTTTTCACATGTCAGTTTCTTCATCTTGAAATACTTGTTCAACAGTTACATTGTTGCTGGAAGTTACTGTGCTAAACTTGCTTAATTTAGACAGACCTCTATGTTTGACAGGATCGTCTTAAGGTTCCTGAGGTGGTATTAGAGCAGATAAGATCATTAAATGACCTTGATTTGGAGCTTTATAAATACGCCCAGGACATCTTCGCAAAGCAGCACAAACTAACAATGCAAAAGTTGGTCAACAGGGTATGTATTTATCTATCATATCATCCTTGTAGCCACCGAATCTTTCATGATACACTAATTCTGCTCCTTCTGTAGTCTTGATCATGATCTTATTTATTAGTATATTCACGTTAACATTTTGTGATAAAAGCATGCAGTGACAAACAGGCTTCTGATAAGAATTTGTTTATGGTGTTTTGAGTATTTTTGGCTTCTAAACTGCAGGAGGAGGGGTTGAAGAACATGGTTTCCAGTTGGAGAGTCCTTGCATTGGGCACGCCTTGTGTGATTCTAATTTTGGTACTTTATAACGTTGTAAAGGTTAGAAGAAGAACTTGGAAAGTTAAGATATGACTTCGCTCTCTTTCCTTTATCCTTATAGTCAAAGAAGCAAGGGAAAGGGGTTTACTTTGGTTTGGTTTGCTCTGAAAAGTGAAAAGTGAAAAGGACCGCAATCGCCATGTTTCTGTATCCCCAATATGTTATATATATATTATTATATCATTACCTTCTCTCATGTTTAGATGACATCCAACTACACGCCAGTAGAAAAAAATATTACCTTTAAAATTCTTTAATATATTTTTTAAAAATAAATTTTAAGAATTTTTTTAATTTTTTATTAAAATAATAAAATATACATGACATAAATAATACACGTAAATTAATCTAAATATTATATATCATATGATTGAATTTAGTCTATAAATTTGATTTGAATTAATTAAAAGAAATAATTTATTCGTTTAGTTGATTTTATAAGTGCAAATTGTAAAACTATAAAAATTTTAAAAATTAAGAGTTTATTTACTGCCTGTCTCATCAAAAATGGCTTTAGATTTTGTCTTAATTGACAGGATGATGATGCATGTGAAGCCGTACATGATGGCTCATGGTTGGTTATCCCTTACAATAATCAATGGCTGGCTCCACTTCTATCACCTTACCCTTCCCTACCGCCCACTGATTTGTTGACTTTTGTTACACCTCATGATTGTCCCCTTCCTTCCTTATGCAGAAATAATAAAATCACTATAAGTGAAGAAAAAGACACTCAACTCCTAATTAACTTCTGCAAATGCTTTATATATATATATATAATTTATGTCTTCAATTCCCAGCTAGATGGACGTTGATTGAGCAAAGGTCACGCGTCAGTTCCAGTGAACCTGACCTCACCAAACTACTCCTACTCTCGCCAACAATAAAGAAACCTAAAACTCTCAACCTCAGACACATAGGAATCTCACCTTCACGGCTTCACTGCCTTTCTTTTATCTCTCTAACAGTCACAAACACACTATTAGCGACAAATTGGAATGTCCATTCTAAATCTCTGAAACTGCGTCGTTTTCTAAGTCTGACGATGCCTGACGCTACGGTGGCCTCCCTGTTGCGGTAGGGTTTGGAGGCGGCGGCGTGCGCTTTTGTAGGATTTACTTCTGATTTCATTAACAGCGTTGTTCCTCTCTTAAGGTTCGGTTTTAGTTTTTTTTTTTTCCCTTTGTTCTTCATTCTGTTGTTACTTTTGTGATTTTAGTCCTTAATGGTTGTGCATTGCCTGCATTTCGCCTTCTTTTCCGTCTATCCGTTTGTTTCCCTCGAAAATGACAAAAAACGCACCGCCAAATTGCACTTAATTTTTTCAATTTAATTTCAGACTTTTACGGTATTATGTTTTCATTCTGTTATTGTGATAATGTTCTTCACTCGACTGCTTCTGTTCTCTTTTTCAAATTATTCTTTTGCTATATTGAAGATGGAAGGAACAGAAAACGATGTGTCGTATTTCATTGAAAAGGACGTATTCGTTTGGCAATACTTATTCTTTTGTTATGCGTTTCTATTCTCTCTTTTTGCGGCTTCTGTTTAAGCAGGATGTTATTCTAATGGAGTCCTTATCTTAGTAGGTTTTAAAATCGTGATGTTTTTGGAACATCATTATCACTTAAATTAAAAAATTTAACTGGTTAGGCCGTCTGTCTAACTTTTCGGTTAGGTTTCTTTATCACAATGACTCTTTTCAGTTAATTTTTATTAATTAATAAATTATTATAAATAAATAAATAAATAAATTAATTTTTATTTAATAAAAAATTTCAATTAAACTTCAAATTTATTAATAGTATGACAATCTTTTTCAATTATATTTTAAATATTTTAAATATATTTAATTTTTAGCTTTTTATATGACTGGTTGAATTTTTTAAATTTTAAACTAGCCCGTTTAACATTTGATCTGATTTTTATAACATTGTTTATATATGTTGCTTATTTTTATGTAGGTGTTTTGTTTGATAAGGTAAAAACTAGGTCTTTATTTGGAATTATTACAATAGAGGGACTTTTGTTGTTTAACCTGCGAGTTACTGATTTTAGTCTAAACCTTTTTCGTTGACCTTGTGAGTTATTATATTGTACAGGACAATAACATGAATGGTTCTTGGTCTTTTGACGACAATATTAGTGGGATTCCGGATGATTTCTTTGATGATTCCATGAAGGATCTTGAATTGCCAATGGAAGATTTGGAACCAAACGATGGTGAAGACTGGGTGGCTAAGTTTCAACACCTAGATCCACCCCCTTACAGTGTTTTGACAAGTTTGTCATCGGATTTCAGTAGTGGGATTAGCAATGATGCTCTGGAAGTAAAGAAATGCTCCCCCATTTCAGTGAGTCTTCTACAGATTTCGTTTCATACCCTTGCCTCGTTATTTGGCATATGTTGGCCTTGGACTAAGCTAGTGATATAGGTTGTTTAAGTCATTCTAGACCAATCATAAACGAAAACGACAAAATAACGAGAACTAAGTTTTGAGGTAACATGAGATGGACCTCGAACATCATAATGAACTAACATAAAAGAGCTTTCGACACTATTATTAACTCTAGATAGAAAAGCAACATGATGATGTTTCATAAGTTGACAAGACTCACAATCTAAATGAAGGGATGAATGGATGACCAAAGCGAATATGGATTTAGAGGGTTGAAGCAACAGCTGGGCAGGTGATTGAATAACTATCTAAACAGTCGAGACTTCCAGATTGATGCCCTTCTTCAGTCACCTTCATTGTCTTCAAATCCTATATAACAACATAATGAGGGAAAAAGGAAACATAACAATTCAATGATTTAGTAACAAACATTAAGTTGAAAGGATATTTTGGAATATAATAGTGTTGTTGGTGATGTCAGTGAAGGAGAAGGAACTGCATTGTCAGTCCCACTTATACTAGTAGTGGAACTATTAGCAATAGTAAGTTGGTGTGAGTCTGGTATAGGGATAATTTGATCAAAAAATTTTGGGTTACTAGCAATATGGTCCGTAGCTCCTGAATATATAACTCAAGGTTTAACAAAGGACGATATACAAGTTGTGTGATTACTTAGGTGAGCAAATGACGCAATTGGTGTGGTTGCTTGCTTGGCTGCTTAATATTGGAGAAAAGTTGCATATTTTTCTTTACAAATCACCTTGTTTCCCCTTGTTGAGGCAGAACCATCAGAGGCCTCTACAATATTAGTAGACTGAGAGATCTTTGGACGTAACTCTGGGTATAAGTCCCAACAGTAGTCCTAAAGATGTCCATCTTTGCCACAATTGTCACATTTCTTTTGGCCTCTTTTGCCCTTCCTCCACGACCACCAGGACCACCACGGTTACTTCGACCTCCATTACCTCTTCCACTATTGTGAACAATTAGAGCAAACTTGTCACCACTTTCTTGCGTCGGTCCCTTCAAGGATTGAGATACTCGTGAATATATCTCAGCGAGTGATGCGAGTTCAGTGCCACCGAGTATCTGGGCTCGAATTGGTTGATATTTTGGTCTTAAGCCAGCCAAGTATCTCATGACGAATAGCTCTTTTTCTTCCATCAAAAGTTGATTATTATTTGTTGTTATCGGTTGAGCTGCTAAATGTTCTACAAAATAGATTCTTAATTTTTGAAAAATAGGTGTTGTTCTTCTCTCTTTGCTCACACTTGAACAATTCCACAGATAAATCATATATACAAATAACGTTATTGGAAAATAAAAGTCTCATATACCCTCATAGCTCCTTTACAGAATTCACATGTTGACACATGTCAGTAATATTTGGCTCTATGACATTCCAGAGGCTCGTCATTATTTGGTTGTTGTGTTGTGAGATGCTCATACCTGCCTCGGCCCTTGAGATATACAATGACTGCCTTCTCCCAAGAATCATAATTTGTTCCATTCAATTTTCGATTTGTGATTTATTGAACTGTAATGGGTGGTTGTCTTTCATCACTTTCAGTTTTGGAGTTGGTTATAATGCAACCGATACAGTAAGAAAGTTGTTAATGAGAATCGAGTGAAAAACGTTAGTGTAAAACAAAAATCGAACCTTAAATATCAACAGTTGTGCAACAACGAAAGACGGACATAGACAAATTCAAACCACCATAAGATACGACTATGAAGAAACCAACCAATATGCTTAAACACACAAACCCAGTTTTCAACAATTAAAGGTAGAAAAACACATCACCAACAGACTTTTGGAGTTGGTTTAACTCAATCCATGGCAACAGAGTCAACAAAACATCACCGGAAGGTGGCATGTGCACTGCAAGCGTTGATTGACTATCGACTGCTAATGATGTGTGGGAGCGCGTGAGACACTTGTTGACATCTCCTCTTCCCCTGACTTGGTCACCAATGGCTACTTAAGGTGTTTCTAGGGTTAGATTGTTAAGGTTAGTCATATTATTATTATTATTATTTTGAGCAAAGTTTGGTGTGGGTCACCAACTTTCGTGTAGTTTGTGAAATGATGTAACTGTTACGATCTTCTCTCGAATAAATCTATATCTTAATAGATAGATTCTTGTTCCTCAATTTTCGAGAATACGACGTTGTATTATTGTAAGTTCTCTATTCTGAACATTTCCTAAAAGTAGTGAGAGAACGAAGGTAGAAATCAGAAGCGGGATTAAAGAACTTGCTCTGATACCATGATATAAATGAGCAATTGGGAGAAATTGAGAAGAGGGATTGTGGGAGCTTTAAAAAATTAGCAGCTCCCTCTCCCTTTATATACTAGATTATTTTGTTTATATAGGGTAAATTACAATTTTAATCAATCATAATGCCTAAAAATTCTCTTAATCAAATAATAATCATAATCAGTCATAATCTCAAAAATTCTCTTAATCAAATCATAATCTCTGGCATGTTCCCACATTGGGCATTTAGCATTGCGTTTTCATTATTTATAGCATCCTTATTGTAGTAGTAACATGAGAGGATTAATCATATTCTTTGCCTTATGTGCCTAGACTTGTTAACTTTTTCTACTTTTGTCTTAAACTTCAAGTGTTGTTCCTTGTTAGAATTTTTCATCTGGACTACCATAAATTAAGTAATATATTATGTTATGTGGGTCTTGTGTATACGGGTTATCCTATGATGGACAAGGATGACATGGTTTGACTTTTTAGTTATACAAGGAGAGGTCCTTACTTTCTGTCAATAAGGGTAGTGTTACTAACCCATTGTAGTAACATGCAAAAGACCCATTTTTGAAATAGAGAGAAAAGACACGTCCCCTCTAGTACACTCTTTGTCTTCTTCAACAACACCCATGCATGAATTCTTCTTCAATTCCATCATACTAAATCAATTCTAAAAGGTGCTATGAACATCGTACATGTGTCTAATTTGAACAATTTAACCATGGTATATGAAATCCTCAAATTATAGAAACTAGGGTTTTAATTAATTTACAGCCATAGAACATCATACATAGGCTCTGATATCAATTGAAAGATTAACAATACAAGATTACATGCAGATGTTTCATAGCATGTATCATCTATTAGATTTAGAATTACTTGGAATTGAAGAAGTTATGGCTTCGGGTTCGAACCATGTCGTTTTGACTCGGTTTCAGACCCGCTGAGTGGAGAAGATGACTCCACCCAGCAGGGAGGCGTCGTCCACGCGCGTGGCCAACGCGTGAGGTCATGCGCCGCCGCCTCTTGGCCACCGGAAAGTGATGGGTCAAGTTTATTTTTAATTTTGTTTTTAATGGTAATTTTTTCATAATTTTTTTATGACAATAAATATTTAATTTGAATTATGGCTTCCTCCTAATGTATTTATCTATATATTATATGAAGTCTACTCTCCCCAGTAGCACCATTTGCTTATTTGCATGGTTATGTGCTTGCCAATCGTGGGCCCAACTATGGCAAAGTGCTAAAAATGTCAAAGGATAATTACAAATAAGGATTATATTATTTATGTTACCGCCCTATCAGAGTAACATTTATGATATTATCCTTAGTGTAAATTTTGTACTTTGGTGTTACATATTGATGTTTGGTTGATAATAATGTTGACGATTGGATGTTATTTATTTATTTTTATTTTTATTTTTATTTTTATTTTTATTTTGATTGTCCTATCGATATTAGACTTTAAAATGTGACATTCAAGTTTGTGAGATTGTGCTCATGCATTGTAAATCAAGGCCTTATCGGCATGATTGCATTGACATGAGAATTCTGAATATACTATCAACCATACTAATTGTGTTTGTTTGTGAAAATTGTGTTTGTTTGTGAAAATTTTGTTTATTTCTCTCTACATTTTGTATATTTCCTCAGTTTCTGTTCCTATAAAGTTCAACTCTGCTATTACTTTGAATGAGACAAATTATGAGGATTGGGTAGATTCAATGAAATTGAATCTTGCAATCATGAATTTGGATATGGCACTTTGTTAGGATGCACCTCCTCCACTCACGCCTGCCTCTTCTGCTGAAGAGATGGCTTATTATAATAAATGGCAACATTCCAACAAAGTGTGTTTGATGTTCATGGGCTATCACATGGACAAAGCCATCAAAAGGAGTATTCCCGAAATCAACAATGCTAGTGAATTCTTCAAAACTATAGGTGACAAGTTCATCAAATTTGATAAGGCTGAAAAAAGCCATTACCTTTCCCTTCTGAGTAAGACCAAGTATGATGATGTTAGTGGCGTACGTGAGCATTGCATGAAGCTTGTTCACTACTATAATAAATTGCAAGCTATGAACGTAGATTTGGGTGACAGTTACTTGACCTGGCAGATCTTGGAGTCTCTTCCTGCACAATTTAGTGTTATGAGGACTACTTATAACACTCATCAAGGAGAATGGAGTGTGAATGAGCTAATTTCTATAGTCTCTCAAGAATAGGAAGACATGAAGAAGGGCAAGGCTCATACTGTTCAGGTTGTCACTCATGGGTCTTCTCAGAACAAACATAAGAAGTTCAATAAAAGCAACCAGAAATTCAAGCGCCAATTTGACAACAAAAATAAGGGAAAGCAACTGATGGCAGTTAAGAAAGTTTTTAAGGGTAATTGTAAGTTCTGTAAGAAATTTGGGCACAAACAGACTGATTGCTTCAAATTTAAGGCTTGGCTTGAGAAGAAAGGTATCTCATATATATTAGTTTGCTTTGAGTCCAATTTAGTTGAAGTGCCTCCTAATTCATGGTAGTTGGACACTGGAGCAACTATTCATGTTACGAATTCCTTGCAGGAATTTATAATGAGTCAGAGGCCAAGTGATGGAGAGTTGGAGATGGGTTAGAGATGGAGCTAGAGTAGGAGTTAAAGCTATATGAGTAGTTCATTTGAACTTGTTATTTGGTCCTGTTTTAGAGTTAAAGGACACTGTTTATGTACCCTCTATGAGGAGGAATTTGATTTTGGTTGCTGTGTTAGACAAATATGGATATTTTTTCCTTTTCAATAATAGACAAGTTACAATTTCCTTTGAATCATTTGTTGTTGGTTACGGTTTTCTTTATGATGGATTATATATGCTTCAATTGAATTCACCATCTTCTGGGAACTTTATAGTATATTCTATAGTTGGTAGTAAAAGAAATATAATTGATGAGAAATCTTCGATGCTTTGGCACAGATGCCTAGGCCATATCTCTAAGGAAAGAATTGAGAGGTTGAGCAAGGAGGATATTCTTCATGATTTGGACTTCTCTAATTTTGAGACATGTGTAAACTGTATTAAGAGAAAATTGTTTACTAAAACTGGTAAAAGGAGGGATGCACGAAGTGAAGAAGTTTTGCAACTTGTT
>JANIMX020000242.1:2558140-2573860 GCA_024582655.2 Erythroxylum kunthianum | reverse complement strand
ATCAGAGAGTTATGCTCTGAATACTAAGGTCTAGTCGGGATTAAAAACTAAGCAATGATAGATTGTCTAAACCATCTTCCACTACACTTTTCACATAGCTACTACCACATTTGGTCCATGAGCCATTTATGGAACTTGTTCTTTATCATCTTATCTTTCCAATGACACCTATTGCATACTCCCGATGTTAGTATGCTGGATGATATTCTCAGAATACCTCAACTGGTTCACAACCTCGCCAGAGTGCATGGCAGATTTACAGAACTATCTTTGGGTCCGAATTTGGCCCTGTTTGAGACAAATTCAGAAATCGAGTTTTTCATACAAATTCTAGCTCTATTTTTCTAGTATCAAAATTCATCAAGAATCATTTCATTCGGACCACTACACAACAAGTTATGGTCATCCTACCATTTGATGTTTGACAGATTTTCAGAACTCATACACAATATGCACTAACTTTCCCTAACTCAATTCTCATGCATTCTAATTCTTAATTCAACCAACCCAAGGGCAGAATTTCAGACTACAACATCTCAATTACAAATTCAAGAAGCTAGGTCAAAACTCTAGCTAAAGGAGGGAAAATATTGGTAACTTTTCATACCTTTCAAATGCAACTTCCAAATTCAAAATCCAAACTTCCTTTGGCTAGTTCTTCACCTTTCCCTACACAAATAACCTCTAAAACTCTTCTTCCATTACTTACACATCCATGGTAGAATTTTTACACGAAGATAAGAGAGAAATTGAAGACCAAAACATATCAAAATCATGAAATCCTTACCTTTTCTTCACTTTCCAAAGCTTTTCCTTCAAAATCTAACAAAATCCACCAAGTTCTCTTTCTCTCCTACTCTCACGTCTTCTTCTTTCTTGTCTCTGCTGATTTTAAGAGTTTCTGTAAGTTAATTCCCAAAAAATCTCTTTTATATTCGTGAGTTTCGCAGTACGCCACCAGCGTATCCTTTACGCCAACGACGTTCTTTAAATGTTCGTCGGCCCGCATAGTAAATACGATGTCGGCGTATGTCCTATAATAAGCCGGTGTACCAATTAATTACTTGCATATATGCTGGCAGACACAAATTTATGCCGCCGGCGTAAATGGTTACAAGGTCGACGTATCAACTCATTTTCTGCATTTACGTCGGCTCTCCTCAGATGTACGCCGCCGGCGTATAATATAGCACTGTCGGCGTACAATCAACGTTGCCAGTGTTCACTTCACAAAACTCAACATATTTTTAACCCACACTCAACACATTTACATCCACACCCATACTTTCTCATGCAAATCCTATTAGGGCAGGGTTTGGTTCATTATAGTGAGTTGAAGCTATAGGAGTAGTTCATTTGAACTTGTTATTTGGTCATATTTTGGAGTTAAAAGACATTGTTTATGTACCCTCTATCAGGAGGAATTTGATTTCTGTTGCTGTGTTGGACAAATGTGGATATTCTTTCATTTTCAATAATAGAAAAGTTACAATTTCCTTTGATTCATTCGTTGTTAGTTATGCTTTTTTCTGAAGGATTATATATGCTTCAATTGAATTCACCATCTTCTGGGACCTTTATTGTACATTTTGTGGTTGGTAGTAAAAGAAATAGAATTGATGAGAAATCTTCGATTCTTTGACGTAGACGCTTAGGTCATATCTCTAAGGAAAGAATTGAGAGGTTAATCAAGGAGGGTATTCTTTATGATTTGGATTTATCTGATTTTGAGACATGTGTAGACTATATTAAGGGAAAATTGTCTGCTAAAACTGACAAAATGAGGGATGCATTAAGTGAATAAGTTTTGCAACTTGTTCACACAGACATATGTGGGCCTATTACACCTATTGCTATGGGTG
The DNA here is from genome assembly GCA_024582655.2 of Erythroxylum kunthianum. Classification (NCBI taxonomy): domain Eukaryota; kingdom Viridiplantae; phylum Streptophyta; class Magnoliopsida; order Malpighiales; family Erythroxylaceae; genus Erythroxylum; species Erythroxylum kunthianum. Next base: position 2,571,998 of record JANIMX020000242.1, on the reverse strand, counting down.
GTTATATGTAATTCATTACTTTTATTGATGATCACTTAAGATATGACTGAGTTGAACTTATCAAGGAAAAATCTGATTCTTTGGATGCTTTTAAAGTGTTCAAAGCTGTTGTTAAGCTAAAGACTGGTAAAAGGATCAAGTCAGTGAGATCTGACAGAGAAGGAGAATTTTATGGCAAATATGATGAAACTGAAAGAAATCCTAGGCCTTTTGCCAAACTTCTTTAGGATTGTGGAATTGAGGCTCAATATATAATGTCTGGTATTCCAGAACAAAATGGAGTTGCTGAGAGACGCAATAGAATTCTTATGGAGATGGTGAGGAGTATGTTTGCACATTCTATCTTGCCAGAATTTTTATAGGGGGAGCTTTGAGAACCACTGCGTATATTTTGAATCAAGTCCCTAGTAAGTCCGTGCCTAAAACTCCATACAAGTTGTTTGTGGCAATAAACCTAGCTTGAATCATTTTCATGTATGGGGCTGCAAGGCAGAAGTAAAGCCTTATGATTCACAGTTGAAGAAATTTGACTTCATAATTATTAGTGGTCATTTTGTTGGGTATTGTATTGGTTCTAGAGGATGCAGGTTTTATTGTCCATCTCATACAATTAGAGTGATCGAGTCTAATCATGCCATTTTATTTGAGGATGTCTTAGATAGTGGGAGTGAGAAGCCACGAAGTGTCACGATTAACATAGAGCCTGCTAATAATTTTGTACCCATTACTCCTATGCTTATAAGTTTTATATCTCCAGTTGTTAGAGATATTGGTATGATTCCAGCCGCTGTCTATGATTCTTCTCTACAACCATCTTTAGTAGAAGAACCAGTACAAAATGTTCAAGAAGTTTCATTGAGGAGATTTGAGCGGACTCATAAGTCTGCTCAAAGGGAGGATTTTGTATATCTGCATGAGCATGATATCGTGCATCCCTCCTTTTACCAGTTTTAACAGACAATTTTTTTCTTAATACAGTTTACACACGTCTCAAGATCAGAGAAGTCTAAATCATGAAAAATATCCTCCTTGATTAATCTCTCAATTCTTTCCTTAGAAATATGACCTAGATGTCTGTGTCAAAGCATTGAAGATTTCTCATCAATTCTATTTCTTTTACTACCAACCACAGAATGTACAATAGAGGTCCTAGAATATGGTGAATTCAATTGAAGCATATATAATCCATCAGAAAGAAAACTATAACCAAAAACGAATGATTCAAAGAAAATTGTAACTTTTCCATTATTGAAAAGGAAATAATATCCACATTTGTCCAACACAGCAACAGAATTTAAATTCCTCCTCATAAATGGTACATAAATAGTGTTTCTTTAAACCCCAAAACATGACCAAATAATAAGTTCAAATGAACTAATCCTATAGCTTCAACTATCACTCTAGCTCCATCTCCAACTCTCCATCACTTGGCCTCTGGCTCTTTTTGAATTCCTGCAAGGAATTCGTAACATGAATAGTTGCTCCAGTGCCCAACCACCATGAATTAGGAGGCATTTCAACTTAATTGGACTCAAAGCAAACTAATATAAAAGGGATATCTTTCTTCTCAAACCAAGCCTTAAATTTGAAGGAATCAGAATGTTTATGCCCAAATTTCTTACAAAACTTACAATTACCCTAAAAAACTCTCTTAACTGCCATCGGTTGCTTTTCCTTATGTTTGTTGTCAAATTGACACTTGAATTTCTGGTTGCTTTTATTGAACTTCTTATGTTTGTTCTGAGAAGACCTATAAGTGACAATCTGAATAGTATAAACCTTGCCCTTCTTCATGTCTTCCTCTTCTTGAGAGACTATAGAAATTAGCTCATTCACACTCCATTCTTCTTGATGAGTGTTATAAGTAGTCATCATAATACTAAATTGTTCAGGAAGAGATTCCAAGATCTGTCAAGTCAAGTAACTGTCACCGAAATGTACTTTCATAGTCAACAGTTTATTGTAGTAGTGAACAAGTTTCATCTAATGCTCACGTACCCCACTAACACCATCATACTTGGTCTTACTCAGAAGGGAAAGGTAATAGTTTTTCTCAGTCTTATCAAATTTGATGAACTTGTCACCTACAACTTTCAGGAATTCACTAGCATTGCTGATTTCATAAATACTCCTTTTGATGGCTTTGTCCATGTGATAGCCTATGAATATTAAACACACTTTATTGGAATGTTGTCATTTATTATAATAAGCTCTCTCTTTAGCATAAGAGTCAGGTGTGAGTGGAGGAGGTGCATCCTCACATAGTGCCATATCTAAATTCATGATTACAAGATTCAATTTCATTGAATCTACCAAATCTTTATAATTTGTCTCATTCAAAGTAATAACAGAGTTGAACTTCATAGGAACAGAAACTGAGAAAATATACAAAATGTGGAGAGAAATAAACAAAAATTTCGCAAATAAACACTATTAGTATGGTTGATAGTATATTCAAAGTTCTCATGCCGATAAGGCCTTGATTTACACAATGCATGAGCACATTCTCACAAACTTGAATGTCACATTTTGCAGTATAATAACGATAGGGCATTCAAAATAAATAAATAACATTTAATCGTCAATATTATTATCAACCAAACATTAATATGTAACACCAAAGTATAGAATTTTCACTAAGGATAATACCATAAATGTTATTCCGATAGGGCGTTAATATAAATAATATAATCATTATTTGAAATTATTCTTTTACATTTTATCACTTTATCATCCTTACTTATTATAGGATAATCGGTATACACAAGACCCATGTAACATAATATATTACTTGATTTATGGTATTCCAGATGAAAAATTCTAACATTCCTCGCTCCATTTCTTCCCATGTAAAACCCGTATCCTTGTAGTTATAGATATTTTTTAAGAATGTGGAACTGGCAAATATGTGGTATTGGGGTCATGATGAATGATAAAACTATACTTGTAGTGGAACGGAATCTTCTTTACTCTCATTTCAATCCTTTTCACCAGAAGAGTCTTACAATTAAGATTATTTTTGTTTTCCAACACAACAAATTAGGGGAACCTTTTACTTCCACTTTTTTTAATTTTTTATTGTGGGTTTTAGTTTTTATTTCTTAATTTTGATTTCTATCTTTTAAAAAAATAATAAAAATATTTGGCTGTTAATAATAATGTAGTCACTCTTTTATTGCTGACAGCAATAAAATAATAAATAAAAATTAGAGATTAATTATTATATGAATTAATTATGTGGCTTGTTTTATTTTACTTTTTATACAATATTTTTTTTGGAATTTTTATACAATATTTGTTAATAAATATTAGTAGTGAATTTATTATATTTATTACAGATAACAAATTAAACAGTGTTTAACTTTTTAGGATTTTTTTCAATTTAGTGCAAATAATTTTAAAGTTTTTAATTTAGTGACTAATTTTTCAAAACTTATATAAATCATGTCAAGGTTGTTTTTGCTTATATGCGAGTTAATCAAATGTCACATTGATGTTTATTTATTAATCACATCAACAAAAATAATATTTTAACTTGATTTATATGAAGTTTGAAAAGTTAGTTACGGAATCACTAAATTGAAAAAATTCTAAAATGTTAGACATTTTTTATACATTGTTTTTATTTTATAAAAAATAATAAATAAATTTGTAATACTGTGATGTTCAAGATGTCCTCTATAAAATTTGGTGACATTTGAACATATTTTTCATTTGTATGATTTTTAAAAAATTTAGCCTCTACAAATTTATAAAAAAAAATAATTTTCCCGTAAAAAATCTTTTCTAAATTTTTACTGACATTGCAATAGATTATTAGGTGAAATTTTTTAGATATGAAAGCTCATCACAATTAGGTTCTTTCACTAATTGGGATACATACATATACAATTTTGTAGGCCATAATATTTATTACAAAATAAAAGTTGAGATATATTTGAAACTATAAACAATTCCCTTCCATTTTGCTGTGTTATAAGTGTCAATTACTGGCATAGTTTCCTCTCCACATTAGTTGAATGTTTTATTTATAAACTACAAAATTACAATAAATTTAGTTTTTCCGCTTTGTGAGCGCCTAATAAAGGACATCAATTATACGCAGTTTTTTCCTTGTATTTTTTGTATAAAAAGACTTTTCGTGACTCAAACTCGTACCCTTTCAGTTACAAAGGAGTAACCTTGAATGTTCTATTTGTTACCTGTTAATTGTGCACTGACAGTGGCATGTTCAAAGGGATTTGAAACTTTGAAGCCTGCAATTCAATTGTTATGACTACCTCTTGCATTTTTATGTTTGAGAACAAATTTTTTGTCTACTGTTGGATACTTATACATTGATTTTTGTTTATTCAGTCTGCTGGCATTAACTAGTAGAGAATTTTGCAGTTTAATTCTTCCTCTTCTTTCAGTTTTGGTCTATTCTTTAATTTACCTTTGTTGTACGTTAACAATTGTAATTTTCTGACTGAAACAGTGGCAGAGCACTGCCGAAGCGTCCTCAAACAGAACTTCCCTCCAATATGACTCCTTGGAGGGCAGATATCCCCGGCTTTTTCGAACATCCAGTCCTATATCTGTCCTTGATAGTGGCTCCAGCAGCGGCTCCTGCTCTGCTGAAAATTTGATATCTAATTGTGCAAAATTTGATATCCCTGGGAAGAGACCTCGAAGTAAGCATTTACGAAGTCGTCGAAGTGCATTTAATTTTATCTCCACGTGCTATACTTCAAAAATTTTGTATCCCTTGCCTCCTTCCGAATCAGAACCTGATTCTTGTCCGGATGAGAAAGTATTGAACCCTGCCCAGAAAAGAGCTAAGAAGAAAAATCTTATGCTGCCTTCAAGTAGTGTAGCATTTAAGAAACAGTCCTTACTGGATGGAGTTGGAACTAGAAAATGCACCCATTGTGAGGTGACGAGGACTCCACAGTGGAGAGAGGGGCCAATGGGGCCAAAAACACTCTGCAATGCTTGCGGTGTTCGATACAGGTCAGGCCGGCTTCTCCCAGAATACCGACCTGCTGCCAGCCCTACATTCACTCCATCCTTGCATTCAAACTCTCACCGTAAGGTTGTAGAGATGAGAAAGAAGTCAGTGCAGGTCAATCCAGCTGTTACTTTTGCCACATCATCACTGGCAGGAGAGGAACCCTTGTTTTGATAGGCATTAAATTGATTCTTAGTAGGAGCTTTAGATTGTGGTAGGAGTCTTCGAAATCTCAGTTTGTAATTTTCCATTGTGTTGCATTTTTATCCGTTCTTTGTGTACATTTGATAGAAATAACAGCTAGGATCCTGAGACGAGTCAGATGTTTGGGAGGGAGCAAGTAGAAAGATCAAATTGAGGCAGAAGATGCTTAGAGTTAGGATCTACTAATTATTAGTGACTTGTGCTTGTGAGGTGGCTTCCAAATGCAGACCCCTAGAATCAACGATATGTTGGTGAAGTTACATCATAATTCACTTCTATTCATCCGGAGCTAGAATTAAGTGTGTACTATACTTTTTCGATTTCATTAGCTGAGCCTTTTGATGTAAATTTTGGAAAATGTTGAGCTTGGATCAACTGGTAAACCCATATCTTATTTCATCTTCATCTGAGTTATGATGCACATTTTGTGTTGAAAGTATGCCAAGTTACAGGTGATCTGAAACAGATAAAAAAGGAAGCCGGTATTCTGGAGTTGGTGACACAATTGTACAAATTAATGATATTTTCAACCAACCTCAGATTATAAATTTGGAAAACTATATAAACTTACATAAATGTAACTGCCTACTACTGGGTAATTCATTAAACTTGTACTCATTATATTTCGAGTAAACTCTTTATCAAAGTTAAGTTACATGCTACAGATCCAGTGTGCCTTCTGTCAAGTACTAGGCTGGGATTTAAGCCTAGTTCAAGGAGAGGATTTCGACTTCCGTGTCAGAGCGTAAAGCAATGTGATAATGTGTGGGGTTATGTTACTAATGTTGAGAAGACGTTTCCTCATTACGATATTTTTACTCGAAATTGATTGATTCAGACCTAAATAATGACTAGGAGAGAAATAATTTTATTGTAGAAAAAAAGGACGAAAAAAGACAAGGAGTACTTAACATGTACGCCACGTGAGAGTCAGTTAGACAGCCCATTTGGTATGTCTGTGGTGTCATGATTAGCTCTATGTACTGGCCGATTGTACAAGTACACGTGGCACTTGAGTCAAAAAAAACACCATTATTTCCGAGTTGACTCGCCCGAGTCGAGTACTTAACCTCCATTGTCTGACGACATAACGACAGAGATTCCGAGCCTGTCCGTCACAGTTGGGCCCACAACTTACTGTTAAGCTGAAAGGTCCCATCATCAAACCCAACATACCATCGTGATACTGACACGTGTTCATCATTAAGTTCTCCATTAATCTTCAGGTCAACTTTGTACGACCGCAAACCGGAAGCGTTGTCTCTTAGTTGTCAGAAAGATTTTTCTGCACGAATTATTTAAAGACAGCCCACGGCGCATTTTAGCTCTCAGCCACGACGTGGACCCAACATTTCTAGGAAACCCGAGTCCGAGAGGAATCGGTTTCGTTGCCGTTTCGTAGGGAGGGATCGAGGGACGAGTAACTTACGGGACCACAAACTGAGTTAGGTCTTTCGATTAAATCGGCGAGTTATTGAGGAACCGAGGAAAAGGACAAAGATAGAGAAGTAAGAGGAATTAAAGTCTTTGCTTTTCGTAGGGGTAAATGGTTGTTATTGAAAAGAAATGGTCTTGACAGTTCATACAAAGCTACTCTTTTTGCTTGCCAAGCTTGTATAGCCCCTAATCTGACACTATTCTAGGTTTAGGTTTAGGTTGTGTTTTTTGGGTAACCTTTTTAGGCTTAGGCCTATGAAAAGGGTTGGTAGATCCCTAATAAAATTAGGGCAAAACCAACTTGTCAAGTGGATATAGGATTATGGGAAAGTTTAGTTGTACACATTGTATGTTTGGTCGTTGAATTTCATATTTTGGGTATAACATATCTCTTTTTAAACGTCATGATTTTTGGCCCAACATCTTATTGGAGATAAGGAAAGTGTGACATTGTCAGGAGTCATTTATTAAGAGTTATAATAAAAATAGTATAATATATGTTAAACTGAATAAAAAATGTATTGTTCAAATAATATTGACGCACAAGATACATTACTTTCTTAGGTTTGGTGGAGTCTATATCTTTTATTATATTAGAAATATTTTGATTTACAATTATCAGTATACAATAATTTTTAATGATAATTTTGAGTACAATAGAATTTTTATTTTTACGAAGGAAAGCTTGTGGGAATACCAATGAATTGATAACATAATTTCATGTAATGAATTATGCAGTACCTTTCAAGGAATTGAGAAATGAAATTTATTGGCACCATTCTCTATAGAGCTACATTTTTCCTTCTTCTTCTTTTTCTGGTTGCTTGCTTCGAGCCTATACAATATAATATGAAATAATACACTGTGTAATTATGTTAACGATAAATAAAAATTTCGGTGATACATAAAATTTATAAAAATTTAATAATACGCAGCATTAATCTTAACTAAAAAAAGAGATTGCATTTTAAAATACTACTTAATTATGTCAAATAGTAAAAGAAAAAAAGAAGGAAATGTAAGTTTCATGGCCCGTGCTTAGAATAGGTTCCACACATGGATTAGGACTAAGTCGCCATCAGCATGATCAACCGTGGCACTTAAGTTAGCTTGATATTAGGAGTTTAGTGCTTAATTTCTCCCCTTAAATATATGAAATGAAAACTAATAAAAAGGGAAAATTTTAAGGACTCACATAATAAAACAAACTCGTTTATTTGAAAAATAAGGAAAATATGGCATGAAGTCGTTTTCTTTAAAAGGTCACAAATTCGAAAAGAACTAAATCAGAGAAGGAAATCATTAAATAAAAGAGTAATAGGTTCAGGTTTTGAAATACATAGTAACTAGTTCTACTATTAATATTTTTGTGTCTTGAAATACAAAAAAAATGACATAATCAATTAAATAAATAGAAGCAAAGTATGAAATGCTAGCATGCAAAATAATTTCTTATGAAATAAATAATTTTGAAACATTTTCTATTAATTATATAATTAATACTTGGTAGGCATAGCATGCTTAGTTGAGGATTTACTCTATGTTGCTCTCTGGAAATGAAGATATTTATTTAAATTAGTATTTTAAAAGAAAGATTCTTCATTCTAAGTTCCCTTTGGTTTTTCTTCTTCCATTTTATCACATTCGAGAAAATAAATGAAAATTTTAAGAGATTTAAAATAACTATTATGTAACTGAAAGAGACTGACAGGAAGAAAATAAAACAAAACAACACTATCATCTTTTATGTAGCAAGACCTCTTCTAAAGAGTGAAGAGGTCTTTACTATCATAATTTAATAAAGTAAATATGATTGTATCTTACTATCATAATTTACATTTAGGTTGCTGCCAAAAATCCCACCCCACCTTTATTGTCTTTCTTTCCAACTTTAATTAATTAGAAGGAACCGATGGAGTTTTGGCGTGTGATTGGACGATTCATTCATGGCTCATGCATTAGTTACGTACTTGTTACCATATTCATGCAACTCTGTTACTATATATGTTTCTTCCTCTTTCCCATTTCCCACTCTACATTATGTATTATTTGCCCTAAAAATTAAAGCGTTGTAAAGGAGAATTTCTTGAAGAGGACCAATTCCAATAAAGGCTACTTAGCATGTTAGGGACCCCAAGACAAGCATATGGGGTTGGTTGACCTAGCCAAGGGACGGCACACTACATCACTAAGACTAAGATGTTTTTACTCTTTAGGATTGAAAGAGATTTGCACTTCCCATAATTATTGTGTAAGTTTTCTTGAAAGGTAGATCGTGTATATATGTCGGTATCAATGTCGATTCTTCACCAACCATTTTCCAAATTCCCCATCACACAGCCATAGTCTTTCCTTGAGAGTTGAGACCCCTCATTAATATCTCTTTCCTTTCTAATTTTTGTCTAACTAGCGCCAACCATTTCCTTGGAAAAGTTGATATTAACTTTGTCTAACTAGTTGTCTTGATGTTGCTTGTCGGTAGTGATGTCCTTACTTCACCAAACGTGTCAATGAACTTCTTCTTAATTTACTTACATATGAATATAATTACATCATAGAAGCAGCTTATATGCATAGCCACCGGTACTAGAGGCTTTAACTAGCAACTTCGTAATTATCTCAGATAAGTTACTTCAAGTTAAGAAATAACGTAAAAGCAGTTTACACTTAAAGAGTTTAATTATATTTGCTCTAGTTTCACGTCAAATGCTGGCTGCTTCAACCCAAGTTGTGATAGAAGATCTTGCTTGGATAGTCCTTCATGTGCAATTCAAGTTCTTTCAATTTACTTCACCAAAATTATCTTAACCTTAGAAACTAAACCGAATCTTTCTTTTACTTAAACGATAACAATAAATCTAATTTTTCACTTTATGAGAGTTGGGTGAGGGACATCAATTGTACGTAGTATTTTCTTTATATTTTTTTATAAAGAAACTGTTTCCGTAACTCGAATCGGTAATGTTTTAATAACAAAGAAATAACTTTACCATTACAAAGTCATAAATTAATTTGGCCTAAGAGGTAACCTAAACTATATGATGATATTTTTATGTAGAGAAGTTCATCAAAGCGGCATATACCCTAGAGTAAAGTTGAGCTTTCAATACGATATTTGACCATTGTTATAAAGTTAGAAGCAGCTTTCTTGAAGCAAGGACAAAATCTTGTAACCCATAGGATCTCCAAAACAATTCTAAACCTTACAATCATATAGCAAGAAAGATTACGGAGCTTACAATGGAGATAGTGAAGTACAGAATTCTTGCCACATCAATCATGCTCAGGTCCCGATTGTTTTATAGCCTTTGTCTAAGCTGCCATTAAGGGTGCAGATATAATTAGTTTATTATTAAAGAGAATGAATTTAAAACCAAAACCTTACCCACCAAAGCATCTTGGTTGCACATAGTACTACCACTTATACGTAACTTTCAACTATGAAAAGAAAAATCAATTGAAAATTTGTACACAACCTCGATTCCATAATTAATTTATTCATAGATTATACAATTATTCAAGTAAGACAGTACCTAACAATATATACATATATAGATGTATTTATGTATATAGAAACAACTTGAAAATGTTCGCTCTTCGAATGATACATATAATACTGTCCCCATCCATGGCTAATAATTCCACTAACTAAAAGATGGAACTAGAGATGAAATTGGCATTAAGTATAACTTATAGCGAGTAATGTTTTGTATGAGAAAATCTCAATGTATGAATTGGAATCAGTTGCTCTTATGGCACCGAAGATTTAGTCTTGCTTCATCACTTCTAAGCCTGAAATGGGACTGGAGATTTCGTAGTCGATGATGTTTATTTTAACAACATTTAATAGGGTCTAATATGAATATCAAAAGAGCAAAACTGATAAATTTGAACAATAACACTTTCCTTTTCTTATTTATATGTATTTTAATAAATTTATTATTAAAAAGTAAATCAAAATTTAAAACCGTATTCTTTATTTAAATGAGATTTACGAAAAAAATTAATTAATATTTTTTTTTAATTTTAACTCGAGACTTATATCTTGATTAAATCAAAATTTAAAACTGTATCCTTTCGTTTAGTATAATCAACGTAACTTCATTAATCATAATGATTCACTATAATATGCTCATAATAATAGAAATTTAAAATAACAACAATCTATTTATCTTTATTAATATTACATTTCACATATATATAAATAATCACGATTAATATGAAAAAGATTATTTAATCATCATACAAATAAAAAATTAATGACAATACAAAGTACTTGAAATTTTACAATTTCATCATATAATAAATAATAATTACTTCAAAATATCAAATAAAAAGAATAATAAATATTCATGACTCTCTAACTTACAATATTCAATCAAATACCTGCTCAAATTGTATTGACCTCAATTTTCATTTGGTACTAAATTCTTATCATTGAGAAGAGCCTCATTATCATCATCATTCAAATTTTATACACCAAATGACATGTCAATACTTTCTCATCTAAGATTATCTTCCAAGTTACTTTTATCTATCAAACTCGGTTTCTCAAAAACTCAATATGCCAAAAGATAGATATGATCAAGGTAAATTGAATATACATAACTATTTATTTTATTAAGAGTTCTAATAAACAATAAAAATAAATTATTAAGAAATTTAAGAAATTATATCCAGTTTAATAATGACAATAACATACATTTTTCGAAGCTTTAAATTATATGCAACAAAAACTAAGTCGTTCAATCTTTTTTGCTCAAATTTATTCCTTTTATTGAAATTGATGAATTCAAATATGCTCCAATTCTTTTCACACCCTATTACACTCACACATTGACTTAGATTTCGAATTCGTATCTTTGCAATTTCGGAACACCCCTTCTGAGTTGGTCCCACCAAATAACTGTAAATCGTAAGATAACAAAAGTAGCATTATAAACAAAATAAAGTAATGATTAATTTTCAAAAAGTAATAAAAGTGAAAAATATATATCTAGATTAAGTTTGTCTCTTTGACGAATAACAATTGACATCCCAAAATCACCAGAAGCATCATTATAAAACTCCATTTGCGAGCTTAGGAGATCTTGCATCATCTCATGGGCAACAATTGTTGTAATTGTTAATAGCATTACCCTATTAACTTCAGTTTTCTTTGTAAAATTTGGTCTAAAATAGATATTAGGATTCAAAAATGCCCAAACTACAAACAACAAAGAGTAAAGTTGTCTTTCTCATCTCTCATTGATGACTGCAAGATACGGTGTGTACAAAGAACACTTATTTTTCATATTGGCCTTGATTATTTCATTCGCTCTCTCCATGACATTATAAAAATAACTCATTGTTATCTTCTGATCACTATCAGCCAAACGAAGTACCCTCACCAAAGGCTCACAAACTCGAATGACAAATTGACATTGAGACCAAAATTCATTATCTTTAAGTATAACTCGAGAAATCTCCAATCCAGCATTAGACCTAACTTGTTGAGACGCAACCCACTTATCACTTGTAAACATTTGTCTCAACTCTTTCTTCATCATAATAAAACACCAAAGTGATAAGAAATTTGTTGCAAATCTTGTAATAACAAGACGACACAAATTTCTACCATTTGTGAAATTCTTTCTCATTAAATTCAAGACTCATGCAAGATTGTAAATAAACATGGTCACCTCTTTTTACTTTCTGTACAATCTCGTCAATAATAGAAAATTACTTAGCATCCCCTATATTTTTCATCATCAAGTCAATGCAATGTGTAGCACAAGAAGTTCAATAAAAATCATACTTTTTTGCAATCTTCTTCTAGCTGCTTTATAAACAAAATCATTATTAGTAATAAACTGAACAATATTTTTTGGCCCAACAATCATTGTTAGTAATAAACTGAACAATATTTTCTGGCCCAATTTTATTCATAACTTCATCAAATATTTCAAAAAGAGTATCAGCATTCCTAACAAAGCTAGATGCATAAATAGACTTCAAAAATATTGTCCCCTTTGTAAAATAAACTAAAAAATTAATAATAGGCTCATGTTTTCTATTTGTCCAACCATCACACATAATTGAACATTTAAAAGTATCCTGAGTCATTTTTTTATATCCAAATAACTCTTTATTTCATAACCAGAGCTACTCATAATTTTACTTTTGTAGTCATCAATTGAAAGAGCTTTATATCCCGGACCGTAAGAGGCAATATCATCTATCATGGGTTGATAATAATAATATTGGGAAGCATTGAATACTATATCTGAATCATACCACCATCTAGCCATTTCTATATCCATATTATGAGTCGCTTCTATTGATTGTAAGGCACTACAAATTGAAGGTTGAGCTCTAAGAGATATTCGAGGTGCAAAAAAATTAGGTGTCGATCTTCTTCTTTTTCTAATATCAGATGCAACATTCTCTTCTTGTTAGGTAAGAATACTACCACATTCAACATTCTTACTATCGTCCTGAACACCATCAAAAGAACTTTCATTATCAATTTCGCAATTCAATCTTTGTCTTCTATCTTTCTCATGCTGATGCTCTTCAAGTAAAGTCTTCATTTGTCATTTCATATAATGACTCACTTTTTTACAAGGCTTCACATCACCTTTGACCCCAGCTAATTGCTTTCTTAATATGGTGATTCTTCCACTTTTCAAATGCTTATTTCAAAACAAACAAATGGTATGGTCTTCATTCCAAGAACCAATTCAACATCAACCCAAGTTGAATCATTGAATCTTCCTAAGAAGATTGAATTATCAAGAGTACTTGGACTTCCTTCCATTTATACGTAAAAATAAATAAAGACATATATCAATATTAACTTAATAACTTCATATCAAAATAAAAAAATACATAATTTCATTATCAACTACTATAAAAAATATATGTATTGTTTAACTCAAAAGTCAAAACTAACACCAAAGCACATACATCTTATATAACTCATTTTGTATGATTACATCCATCACTGTAACCTATTCAACTTCAACCATAACTCACAACTATAAGTTTACAACGTATTTTATGTAATCTCATAATTCAACAATAAACTAATATATTTTGTTTACTTATACAATTCAATTTGTAATGCTTATAATTATTTTATTTTCTTAACTAATTTTAATCGACATTGTTACTAAAATCCTAATTCCAAACTTTAATTTAACAATCTTTCATTCACCAATTTTAATCAACATTCTTAGTTTCTTA
>JANIMX020000242.1:2485108-2501345 GCA_024582655.2 Erythroxylum kunthianum | reverse complement strand
CTACTCCATTTTGTTGAGGAGTGTGAGCGCAGGATCGTTGATGCACTATGCCAAGACGACGAAACAAATGAGCACAAGTATCATTAGTAAATTCAGACCCATTGTCCGTACGAATAGCCCGTACTTTGTCATCATACTGAGTTCCAACCATTGAAAAAAAATCAGCAAGTAATGAAGAAACTTGTGTCTTAAACTGAAAAAGAATTGTCCAGGTAACACGGGTAAAGTCATCTACAATGGTCAGAAAATAATTTGAGCCGTTTGGCGTAGAAATTTTATACGGTCCCCATACATCAACATGAAGCAAATCAAAACGTTTATAAGTAACAGATGAACTACTCGGAAAGGGCAAACGTGTTTGTTTCGCCATAGGACAGAAATCACAATCAAAAACATCTTTATTTGAGATTTTCAAAGATTTATTCATCTGTTTCATTACAGCATCAGACGGATGACCATAACGAAAATGCAACAACTTAGCAGAAAAACTAGAATGTGAAAAAACTTCTGAATTTGCAGCCATTGAAACCATTTTTGGAACCTTTCCAATCAACCAATTCCATTGATCTTCTCCAGCTTTTATTCTTTCAGCCGCAAACGATGAATTGTTAAGAATGTAGAGTCCCTGAATAACCAATCCTACTGCCAACACTCTATTACTTTGACGGTCCTGAAGTAAACAACAGTCATCAAAAAAAACAAAGAACATTCCTGAATCTTTGAGAAGTCTTCTTGCAGATAGTAGATTATGCTTGAAGTCAGGTATATAGAATACAGATAATAAAGAAACTTGTTCTGATAACGATACAATCCCTATAGAATGGACCAACTTTGAACTTCCATCAGGAAAAAAAACAGGAATTTTTCGGCCAGCCTTATTTATTTTAATGAGTAATTTTAACGAATTGCTCATATGTCCCGTGGCGCCTGTATCAACAATCCAATCATCTGACTTGATTAAATCAGATATTTCATCAAAACGAGAGTAAGAATTACCTGCAAATTCTCCATAATTTGCAAAATTCACCATTGCGCCTGAATCATCGTTGCCATCCAAAGGTGTTTCAGCAACTGCATTTGCTGAATTTAATGTCTGATTCTGCCTTTTAATTTTCAGCTCATTGTACCACTCCGGGAAACCATGCAACAAGAAGCATTCATCACGTGTATGGCCAGTTCGATTACAGTGATTGCACTTCAAAGTACTTTTGTCTCGACGCTGAGCACCATATCTGAGATTTTGTCCACGCCCTGCAACTGGCTTAGTTCCTGTTCGAACCGCCATTGCTGAATTTTCCGGTACAATTCCCATGGTTGTCTTTATCTTTCGCTGTGTTTCTGCCCTGTGTATCATAGAATAAACTTTACTCACATTTGGTAAAGGTTCCATTAGTAATACCTGATCTTTGATTGCTTCATAAATATCATTGAGCCCCATCATGAACTGCATCAGTCTGTCCTCCAGTTCCCTTTCTTCAATTTGTTGTTTGAGTAATCCTGTGCATATGAGAGGAGGACGTAACTGGTCCAATTGATCCCACAATTGTTTAAGCTTGCTGTAGTAATGAGATACACTCAATTCTCCTTGCTGAGCCAACGCAATATTGCGTTTGATTTGAAAAAGTAATGCAGCATTTGCAGTTCCGTGTTGCTCTGCAATTTCATTCCATAGAATTTTTGCATCCTGCACATAAGCAAAATTTTGTGCAATTGATGGTGAAATGGTGTTTTTGATCCAGGACACCACCATGCTGTTCACCTTTCTCCATTGTCGATATTCTGCCGTTTGTGCCTGCGGTTCTGGACATGTTCCATCAATGAAACCCAACTTTGTTTTTGCCTCTAGTGCCGTGATCATGGATGCCTTCCAGAGTAAATAGTTGTTTTCATCCAAAAGAGTAGTGATCAAGATTGCTCCTGGATTGTCAGACCCATGCAATCTTAATTGTTCTTCAAGATAAACGTTTGATTGCTCATCTCCTTCAATTAAATCATTATTGACGTTCTCTCCTGTCACCATGATGTAGTTTCAGTCAGATACAGGTTAATAAACCTTCTCTGATACCATGAAAAAAACTAGAACGATAGAAAGGTAGAAAAGAAAAGTTTTATTAATGTACTGCCCTATTATAAAATACTGGAATGGTAACCAGTTTAAATAGAAAGCTTGACGTAACTAAAATACGCAAAGATAATGGAGAAAATAAAGGTTCATGATTAGATAGTATCCTAATCTAATCATGCTAATATGATCCCTAAGAATAAGGAACAGCTTCCTGATCTTCCTCTACCAATTCAATATGACAGGCTGTTGATGGTAACAATTTTGTCATTTATTCATATTTGTTGGATGCTGTAACCATGAGTTAATGACAGCTACCCTTGCCAGTATTCAAGGTCTTTCAAGAACTCCAATGTCTTGAAAAGTAAAGTATTTTAGAAATTGTTTTAGATAGACTCAAGCAAACAATAATAATAATAATGGTTGCAAAAAAAAAGACAATTACATAAATAAATAGGCTGCATAAATTAAAAAATAAAAATAAAGGTAAAATTCGTCAAAGTTTCTTTGACGGCTGCGAGAAAGTTGAATGTAATGAATGTAAGAGAAAAAGTTTCTTTGACGGCTAAGTTCTCAATAAATTCAAGTAGGGTCATATTATTCCTAATTACTTATCTCTATTTTTTTTTCCAGTTTTCCTCTTTTTCTCTTACATTCATTACATTCAACTTTCTCGCATATTCTCATTAAATTATCATAATATTTATTCTTAATATGTCCGAACCACTTATATCTTGTCTTCCTTAATTTATTATCAATGTTAGTCACACCCTAATTTATCTCTTATTATTACATTCTTAACCTTATATCTTCCTGTAAAGTTGTACATTTAAAAAAACATCTTTATTTCCGCCGCTATTAACTTATGACTAAAACATATAAGGATGTTTCCTATGTGAAAATAGATTTATGATTAAATGTCATAAAATTTTGAATTGAAATATATATATATATATAAGCACTCTTGTTTCAAAATGATATTAATAAAAAAAATCTTGAGTGTTAATAATCGGCGGCCATTCTTATTATCAAAATGGGAACTATGTAAGACTTTCAGAAATTGATTGAAGAGAACCAAATATCGAACAAATAAATGTCATAAAGATGAAGTTTTGAGTTTGTGATTAAGCAAATTTGACCGTAACGTTTACAACTGAATATAAATTAAATTATCACGCTTATAAACGTTCAAATTAAACCCTATGTAAATGAAAATTGTAACAAAAACTTGATGACATATATTTGTAATCGATCAAATTTAACCTTATGGTGATTAGATACTTGATGTCCTTGAAGCCGTCAATCGTCTAGCATGTCACTATTGACATAACAAAAAATAATAATATTTTTCCTTAAAAAGTATCAAACTTCATTCATATATATTTTTTTTAAAAAGTATTATCATCGTCATGTTATCATCTTAATTGATAAAATTATTATCTTAATTAATAATCATAACTAACTAAACAATTTTACTTAACAAATCCCTAATCCTAGTATCATAATCCCTAAAATTTACCCCCACCCCAACCCTAATTAAACAACAAAGTTTGAGTTATTTAACTCCCTCTTTTGTCTCATTCACTAAAATAATGTAATCATCAAATAACATATATCAAGACACATCATTTATTTATTCTTTGGTAAGCTTTCACTATTACAAACAGAAAGGAACTCCAAGCAGAGCTTAGTGTAGCCTAATATTTATAGAAAAATGCCCAATATCTCATCTTATCATTATTACTCTAGTTTTTATACCTTCATACATATCCCTAATAATTAGTATATACATCATAGGAATCTCTGAACTTCTAAACATCTCTACACAAATTCTCTTGGTACCTTATCATACGCTTATCTAAATAAATAAAAAACATTCTCTTGGTACCTTATCATACGCTTATCTAAATAAATAAAAACCAAGTATTGGTTACGTTGTCTTTTCCTGTAATACTCTATTAAAGCTTATGTCGTGAACATTTCTAATATTAAGCCAAATTAGTTTTTCAAAAATAAAAGTATAATTATAATCTCATAATTACAATTATAATTTCATTTGCAATATAAATCTTATAATCGTAATGTCATTTGCATAATTAACTCAAACTTTATCATATACATTTAAACATCTAATAAAAATACCTTTAAATTATTTTGTCTTTAATTTATTAGCTCTAGTCATAAACTATCAAATTTCATAACCAACCAAATTCACACGTGTAACGTAAGATTCATTACACTGCAACACATTTACCAAACTATCATCTTTCGACCTCTTTAACTTTTGTCAGAATAATAAATCTTTTCAACTTTCAAGTTCCAAGAAATAATTGCTACGTATGCAGGCAGATGCAGATCTGTGAAACCAACTTCTTCCTCGCCACCAAAATGTTCCATAGGGCTTTAAGAGTAAGCGATGGAGGAAGGAACAAAGCTGGAAAGTCTTAAAAATAAGATTAGATTCCTCCTTAAATTCGGTATCAGTTTCAAGTTTCACCACTAAACTGAAAGAAGGGCAAGAAAAACTCCACGCCTTTATTTACACGAAGGTCAAGGCAAAACCCTTTTGAACTAAAGCAAAAATCAATTAAATTACTATAATGTAAAGCCTGAAGCTGGTGTTTAAATATTACAAAACTCATCTTCTTTTTCCTTCTTAAACTAGCTTTCCAAAATCTCCACCTTTTCTATTTATGTTTTCTTCTTCTTTGCGGGGGAGTATTCGTATCAAGCTTCGGGATGAAGATAGGGTAGCGTTGGGGTTTTGGATGAATGATGATGATAGCTATGATGTTCACACAAAAGACCAGTTAACAAATGAGAAGGCAAGGCAATGAACTGTATTCTCATCTGCAGCCAGTACTTTCCATGCAACAGATTGTTCATAAGAAACATGGCGTCCCATGGTCGACGTGCATATTCCAGCAGGCAAGTAAGTAAATCCCTGATAAGAAAAGTAAAAGGAATGTTCACCAGTTGCAATTAGTTTTGGCTAGCCTCCATATTCTTAATCTTGATGAAGATATATATCATGGAAGAAAAGTTGTGGAAGCACTACAGAAGATACACAACAGAAGGAAAGAATAAAATTCTTTTTAAAAGTTAACCTGTTGCATTAATTTTGGAAAGTCTCCAAACAGTGCCTTGCGACCAGATTCATCAAATATCTTATCCAGCGTGATGTCTTGCAGAGCCACCAACGTAGTTTCTAGCATGTCAAGTCCTGCCTGATTGGCAAAGATGAAAACGGGCAACGACTACATGACCAAAAAAAAAAAAGAGAAGATATGAGCAAATATTTTACTTCTTTTTTCTTTTTTGAATTGTGAAGCTCCAGCTCCAGTGACAACAAAGTACATGCTAAAGATATAAACATATCCTATAGTGAACTCCTTGGTCATACAGTTGCAGCTCTGTCTATGTATTAAGATAAAAGTTATGCAGCATAAATGCAACCTACCTTCAATGAACAGCATAAAATAGCATCTTGATGATGCCATAGTTGTTTCAACAAAGAATCTCCACTTAAAGAATCTGGTTTTAGCAATTCCGCACCTAAATAGTAACTGAGGGGAAAAAAAAAATTGAACATTATATTTCATATATCTACGTCTTCAAGCTTAAAGCAACCTGAAGGAATTCAACACATGAAATGCTAAACCATGTAAAACAGCACATGCCTGTAACTTTGGCAAATCCAATGAGATAAGGTAACAGCTTCAGGAGAGCCTGGAAACAGTTTTGATCCGACCGCTGGACTTACTCCTGAAGGAGATATAGCCGTAGCCACCCTCTGAACAGATGAAATCACACTTCGAACATACTGACGTGCCATGCTGGCAACATTATCCTGTAGAGAGCTCTCAAATGGGAACTGGAAAGCAATGGTTAATACTGATCGCAAGCTCTGACGAGAACCATCTGCGGCCACATGGGCAGTTGCAGGGCCCACTTCAAGACTTGATGTGAGATCTAGAGTGCGATTTGTTGTCAATGCCTCCTGTGTCTCCTTCTGCATAATCAAAGAATTAGTACACAGACCACTGTATTAGCAAAAGTATGTATGCACTTGAAAGTCTCAGGTTGAATGCCAACAGCATATTTACTTTCAAAACCACAAATTAAAAAGTCAATAATTCTAGCTTTAGTGCTCCAAGATCTAAAGAATTTCGTTATTGCATTTTACAGAAAATTCAATTGTGGATAACATGATTTAAAGCCTAATTCGTTTTTGTCAACTATCCTCTGCAGAGAACGTGAACATGCTGGGGAAATCTAGAATGAGAAGTTAAAGCAAGGATTGAGCCAAACTTAACTGTTTTAGTATCCAAGGGAATTACACGAAATCCAGAAGGTAACAATGGTGCATCATCAGGAAACATTTCATCAATTGGAGCAAAAACAAGTTCAGAACAGGCTCCAACAGCATTCTCATCAATTCCACTGCAAATCTGACCAAGATAATGGAAGGAGATCAAATACTTGCTTTCTTAAAGTCAGCAGATGAATCACCACCACAAAGCCTACATATACCCAATTAAAACATCAGTAAAAAAATAGTACTGAAAGTAAGCACCTGTAAGAGATGGATGTCCCTTGGAACAAATGCATCTTGTGCAAGGGAATGGCCTTCGAGTCGAACAACTTCGAGTAACTGGAAAAAGGTTCTATTAGCAACAATTGCTTGTAATGATATTACTGGAGAAAATGATATCATGTGTTACACTCAAGATCTACATTCTAATACCAAAGCAGATCTTAGTTCCTTTGCAACTTCTAGAGAACAAAATTGTGATTATAGAAGTGAAGCAACAAATAATCAGAAACCAACAAATATTAGTTCAAACTTGTATATTTTGAAAACTAAGAACACTGGGGGGGGAAGTACACAAGGGGAAAAGAAAATCCCAGTGATCCACAGGACAAACCTCTTCCTGTTCAATAGTGTGGCCGAGTGGCATAATAATTTGGCTCCCGGTAAACCTTGTAGGCCTCATCCCAGGATATGCAAACGCACCAGCCTTCAATGATGCAGCAGAATAAGCATCAACATTGAAATCAGCCCATTCAGATCGGTGTTCCCTTAGGAAGCGAACAAGTACAGCAGGAGGGACGTTCTATCAGCAAAACACAAGAAGAATGCCATTAATGTCAAAGGCATATTATGTGAAAGTTCATTTTAGAAATAGGCCCAACTTTTCCAGAACTCCAGTTAATAGAATACAACAGTCGCAACCTCAAATCTCACAATCTCCTTTTGTAAATGTGTGCCCAAAGCAAGGGAACCATAGCACATTCTGCTAGTTTTGAACAGTACATCCATCTAAAGTTCCATGCTTTCAATAGTAAGTACAAACAATCTACTAGTTATAAAAGTACAGCAACCAAATTAAATCTGAAGCCACCATAAATCATGGCATGAGATAAACATGCCACATTTTTTTCACAATCTGGGGTTTAAAATCAATCCCATAAGCATAGCCAGGATTCAGAAGTTAAACGCACTTTCAACAAAGCAAGATACACAAACACTTTAATTTGTAAGATCAAAACATTCAGTGGTGAGATCACAAAAAATTGATGTTGTCAGACTTTGGTCTTACCTGCAGGAGCATGGAAGCTTTTGCACAAAGAATTCCTCCAAGGAGAGAAAGTGAGTTAGCAGGACTACAAGTGCTGCTTAAATTCTTGGTTGAATTAACCGCAATAATTACATCTTCAGCTCCATCACAATTGACCAATGACCAGCCGTCATCATTAAAACCATTGATGGCATCATTGAAACCTCTACAAGATACCATAGCACAAAGGATATGAAGAATCCAGGCATTGGACATACAACCATATGCATTAACACACAAACAAAAAGTTCTACATGCAGAAATGAATGACCTTCCTCGAAAAAAAACCCTATACAAGTATACCTGCTTAATCTCTGGCTGAAAGTCCTTAGAACAGCTGGTTGTCTGCCCAAACCATAGACCACCTCGCCACTAGTTTCCTGAGCTATTTGTCTGATGTAGCGCAGGGCCTTCAAAGAAATAATTTATACAGGTTATTTCATGTATTAGTTCTATTTCTGGAGGGAGGAGGAGGATTAATACAGATTGGATTTTGAAATTTGTCCTACCCATGCAAGCTACACTTCAGGCCCTAACTGATTTCCAAGGGAAAAACTAGTAATTTTGAAACTTGACACCTTTACGAAAAAAAGAATCACAAAATTCCTATTAATAGGGCCTAACAATGAAGAAAATATTTCCAAGCCACAATTAGTTGTTATTAAACCAGTCATTACAGTAGATCAAGTAAATGAATCTACTATGCAGGCTCAACTAATTATTTATCATCCTCTCGGTCATCCAAACATATGTCATAGAATCAAATCCAACTAGAGAATGAAATTATACATCATTATCAGCTCAAAATTACAAAACCAAATCGGGCAGGTTTGACTTACAGCAATCGTCATTTTCTGGGCCACTACTTTTGATGATTCATAAAGAGGTCGCAGTACTTCAGGCACACTCCATGCCTAAAAACAGGTGTGAATGAATTTAACTTTTTATACTTCAGAGTAGTTTTAAAAGCTTCAAGTTAAAGTTTGTACCTCAAGATTCAGGTGATCCACAATGTGGATGATTGAACCTCCACCATCACATGGCCTTATCAAATAGCCACTAGGTAGCATTTCAGCCCTCACAAACTGTGTGGAAGAAGCTGCACTTGGACCAGTACCAGATCCAGAAAGAGATCTCTCACATACCTTAGACACCACAAAGGTACACATTTACTCATAAGGTTATCGGACGCAATCACAGGACTATGTTAAATAATCTAAGTATGCATACCACAAGACTGCCATTTTCTAAAGTTGTGGAATATCTCAGTGTCCAAAAATCCCGTGCAGATGCCAGTGTAGTTGGGGCATATATCTGAGCAAATTTTCAACCTCATTACAAAAGGAATGGAGTGTGAAGGCCTACAGGAAATTGCAGAAGAAAAAATTCACTCATGCTACTTCACCTGGCTATAGACTAGTTCAATTGTTCCACCATTTCCTGCAGGAAACATGGTATAAACTTCAAGGCTCCGACAATCCCGAAACCAAGATGGACGATCTTTAAGGATCTCCGCAATCTGTAAATTTTTCCCCATCAGTCAGTGCACTTGACAAGAAATACTGAATACAAACACGTTAATTAAGGCATTCTGCAAAAACTACAAATTACTGAGCCCACACCTTTGTAGGTTCTAAACTCACAAGACCGCAGGCTCGAGCTGCCACTCCATTGCAACTTTGTGAAATGGCAAAGATCCCAACCGAATCCGGACCAGGCTGAGGGAAAAAAAAACTTCATTTAGATGTGGCTGTTCACCGATTGCATTTGAAAAGACTAATAGAAGTTAATGACAAATAGAAATGAAAAACCTTCATCCCAGGCATCTGGACCCAATCGACAGCAGTTCCCGTAGCCTTTGAAAGGAACTCTGCCAAGGTCTCCTCAGCAATGGAGAGGAGTCTGTCAAACTTCTCTAGTTAGTTACAGCATACAAATATGTGGAAATTCATGTGCATCCATTGATACTGGATCTATGTAGGTGTGTGTGAGTGAGAGATAGCTATGCATACAAAAGTTACAGAACAATAGCCATTGGTTAGAAGAATACCCCGCAGGGTTATTAGCATCTCTCAGTGAATGCTGAGGAGTAGTAACCACAGAGTCACAGCTTGCGTCAGTTGCTGTTGCCTGCAGATAATATTCTATGCATGAGAGAGCAAAACATTCATGCTTAAGATATCTATTCCAATTCCTTCATTACTCTAAAGACAATATTCTATGCATGAGAGAGCAAAACATTCATGCTTAAGATATCTATTCCAATTCCTTCATTACTCTAAAGACATTCCTTCATTCCATGAAAGTATTACACTTTTCAACAGGCCAATATAGAAGGGACCACATTTTAAATTTTAAAAGAAATGCAGACATAAAAAGGAATTTCTACTTTGGTTTACAT
Organism: Erythroxylum kunthianum; assembly: GCA_024582655.2. Classification (NCBI taxonomy): domain Eukaryota; kingdom Viridiplantae; phylum Streptophyta; class Magnoliopsida; order Malpighiales; family Erythroxylaceae; genus Erythroxylum; species Erythroxylum kunthianum. The sequence goes on along the minus strand of JANIMX020000242.1, from coordinate 2,491,261 downwards.
TAAAAATCGATACAACATGAAGAAATATTTGAAATGTAAATACACTGCTAGTTTAGCTGTTGATTCTAAGAATTAGCTTTTACCAAAACAATAGTAATTAAGAATTGTTTCTCAAGCAAAAAACGCATTATATAAAAGGTAAGATACAAATTGACATCATTATGGAGTCCCATAGGACTTCAAATGCCCAGATAAGTTAAAGATTAGAAGATCTGAGGATCGTGAACAAATGGGGAAAGCAACTTCATGAAAGTAAGAAAGAAGTAGCGCATACATTAACGGTTTGCAACTGTTGCCTCATATACCCATTCTCGCAAACCAGCTGAGACACCTGTTTCTGCAGGCGATCATTCTCCTCCATCAGCAGCTTATTCATTGCTGTTAATTTCCTATTCACTGTCTGGAGTCTCGAAGCCTCTTTTCTCTGCTTCTCTCGACATCTGCATATCCAAAACACCATTTTGTCTGAGACTCCTAAAATGTCCCTTCACCGTATCTCACATTGAGCTGTGTTACTCCATGCTTATCTTTTCACGTAAAACCCAATTGAAAGAGAAAAGATGTATGCCCAAGACTAGTTTAGATATAGCAAAATATATGCAAAACAATTGCATTTGCATGATGTCGTAGCTAGAAATGTAATAAACCTAGCGTCATAACTTTGGCGTAATTCAACAAATGTTAACTACAAAAGTTAGAAAAAGAAAGTAGCATGAGCAAGAGAAGAAGCTGACTAGGAAACAAACACCGACAGTTCCATTCTACGACCAAAAGCTGTTGCTATAGATTAATGCGTAAGATGTCAAAAGATCAAAACTTTAAACCAACATGCCCTAGTGAATGAATCAAAAACTTGATCAACCACATAAGAAAACAGGTACAGAAGCGCCAAAAAAAGCAAGCAAACAAAACAATCTTCGAGTTACTTGAGCACATCTTAACCTGCGATTTTGAAACCAGACTTTTATCTGCTTAGGTTCGATGTTAGCCAAAATGGGGCACTCTCGGATCAACTGTTGCCTACGCAACGAGCTAGGTTTTGGGCACTCTGCGTACACCCTTTCAAGGGCCTCCACTTGCTCCGCCGTGTACCGTACATATTTCCCCGCATCAGTTAGATGTTTATTTATACTCCCACTACTGCTCTCTCTGTGGTGTGCCACCGCCATCGCCATTTCTCACACTAAAACCAGACCCACGAAAACAGCCAAATGATTAAAGAGAGAGGGTACTTCTACAACAAAAGATACGTTTGTTTTGGTTTCTCTTTTCGTGGTTTGGGGGACTTATGGGATAAGATTCTTTCTTCCTAGTAAAGTCCGTCCCCTTGAGAGTGTGATAAAGAGAAATCAGCAGAAATATGAAAGATTTCGAGCTAAACAATGAAGCTCGAGCAAGAATATTAAGGTATATATATATATATAAATATATAGTGAGAGAGAGATAGAGAGAGGAAAAATTGATTTAGTGGAACGTAAAAGTCAGGTGGTGAGTGAGTTTTTCAGGAGCTTGAAGGCCAATACGTCAGTAACCTCCCCGTGTATTTCTATTTCCTCTCCTTAAATCTCACAAAAAAGCACGAAAAGAAAACAACTTTGGCTTCTTTTTTTCTTTAACCCAGAAGAAGATAACAACCACCACCAAAAACAGCGAGCTTTAAATCACAAAAGAGCAAGAATCCAAAACATCTACACTGACTTCCCTCTCACACACAAGGACAAACACACACATCCCACCTCTCAGAACCAGCTGTTTTCTATTCTCACCAAACCTAAAACCAAAGCAACAATCCAGCTCCATATCATCAAAAAAAAAGGCTTGAAGTTTCTCTTTAAAACAAGCTTAGACACCAAAACAACAGAAACCCAAATCAGCTAAAAGCAAGGGCTCTCTCTAAGAAGAGAGCCACTGGAGGTAGTTGCATGATAAGAGAGATTAAGCTTCCTGGGGTTTGCAAAGAAGAAGAGAAATGAGGACAGAGAAAACAACCCTAACCATGACTTTCACAGACTCTCTGGGTCTCGGCCAAGAATGAAGCAACTTTTTATCAAAAAAACAAAACAAAGGAGAGAAATTTGAGGAGGGAGAATGGAGTATGACAGCGAGTGAATTAAATCTGTGCTTAGAACAGTGAGAGAGAGAGGGGGATAAAAAAAGGGTGTGCTTGAGAGAGAAGAGATCAGTTTCAATTGGCACGCCTTCCGACAAAACAAAGACGAGTGTCTAAATGGTAGGTTTAAATAATTGAAAAATAAACAGGAAATCGGCGCATTTACGTTCTTCTCCTTCGCTCTACTTTGAAATGACATCTTAGACACAAAGACAAAGGCGCAGCGTAGGCTTCAAAGTCCTCCTAGATATGTAAAGTACTCCCTTGCCATTCTCTGCATCTATATTATTATACTCTTATCTTTCTCGCTGATGCTATTAATTAATCATGATTAGTCTCGGAGGAAGTTTAATATAAAATTATTAATTATTAATTAATGTATAAGAATATATAGGTACGGGTTGTTATTGTATGAAATATAATATCATCTAATTTATGCACTAGTAAATTGGTACAGAAAGATAGTATTGGCAAATGATAAGTATGGGAAGCTTGAGAAGGAGATTTAGTATTTTAAAGTATGCTTACATTTAATTATTATTAAACAAACATTTTTTTTTCTAAATCAAGACATTTATGATTAATAACATAGTACTTGGAATTTGAAGGTTGAATGGGAAGAAGTTGATTTAGAACGTGTATTCCACAATTCTTGCATTCTAATTTTTTCTTTGGCCTTATGATTGATCATTTTAGCCTCGTAGTTATTTATTTTGTATGAAAGAATTTTTTTCATTTATTTTTTGTCGAGGTCTATAAAATAAGCTTACATGAACTAACCTATTATAATAATTGTAGTATTTTATAAAAAATCTAATATATTTGTGTTGTATAATTAAGTATGTATTATTTAAAATAAAGTGTTGTATAATTAAATATGTATTATTTAAAATAAAATATTGTGATGTGGAACTACAAAAGATCCAAAGGATAATCATATTTTTAAAAAAAGATGATTAGGAATATATAATTAATCCACATCACAATATTTTTTTCATTTTTTAATTAGGTTTTTAAATAAAATTATAAATAATAATTTTTAAAATTTAAGAATGGAAATTATTCAAACCAGAACAAGATATAATTCACCTTGGTTTTTATTAGTGGCTCATAAAGAAAACCTAACCCTATACTACTTCAGTTTAGTTTTATAAATATTTAAAAGAAGGCCAATTAGTGGCATTCTCGATATTTTATGGTGTTAATTTATGAATATCGTATTAAATACTTTACAATGAGATTTATTGATGAACTGATCAATATAAAAATTAAATTATAGCTCAAACAATATGAAAATTTAAATTATAGCCGAAACAATGGAAATATACGAAAAATGTTAAGTGGATTTTATCCGATAAATAAATAAGGTCTTGCATGGAAGGGGAAAATGAGGATGAGACAGGAAAAGCCTGAAAAGGGGCCTCGCCTTAGTGGTAAGGTCAAACAAAGTATTTCTAGAAGTAGGAGACTCTGGTGGATTTGACCAAAACCAAGCGTGCTCGTGAACAAGAACAAGAAGAAAATGAAGCCACCTGAGGAGCTTGTCATTGTGTTAGTCAATTCCATCCAAAATGGAAGCTGTCATTTGTGTGAACGTGCCTTTTTCTTCTTGCACCGTATAAACAGAAATTGCTAAAATGTGATTTTCATTGAATGAATTTCAAGCCCTTTTTTTTTTGTATGAACTTGAATTGTAGGTTAAGTTCATTGAATGAACTTCAAGCGCTTTTCTTGTATGACCTTGAATTGTAGGTGAAGAATTTGTATATATATATATATATATATATATATATATATATGTGTGTGTGTGTGTGTAATTACACCTAATTTCATGTGTATTTATTATAAGTTGTTCCAATAACAACTTATAATAAAAATGGACCAAAAGTATATTTTAGATTAAAACATATTCACCAAAATATAAGACAAATATAACAGTTTCAAAACGTTTAAAATGAATCATAAATGGATAAATTTTTAAAAAAAGTTAATTTATATTCGTGAAATATCAAGTCATTATTAATAGGATACATATTTATTATTATTATTAGTATATGTATCCTCCAGTATCACATGATATACACATGGTATTATGGAATCTACTTATTTTATTTATTATATTATATTATTATTATTTAGTTAAACTCTTAACAAAATATAATTAATTAGCCTAATTTAATTATAATAAATTATAATTAGTTTATCAGGTCACGAAGAAGAAGATGATGGTTCTAATGAAAACAAACATCTTCCTCTGCAGAGTGCAAATAAAGAAGGGTTTAAAGACTTTAAGATTTCCACATAATTACGATTGGAAGAGGGTCGCTCACCCTCCACAGTCCACACATGACCTTCATTGTTTTCGCTCATTCAACCAATTTCTCTGCTTTCTTCATTGTCTCCTTCTTCACAATATTTTCTCTCTGACAAACGCCTGCAACAACCGTGAGTAAATGTCAAAAAAAGTCTCTTCTTGCTTCAAATGTTGGGACTCGTATATTGAATCCCTTTTTTTAATAACACGAACATAAAAGAAAAACAAAAGAAAGGAAGTTCATGGTGGGATAATAAAACTTGCCTTATCATTGACAATCAAGTTCTATCTACAGACGAAACCCAAATAAGTACATGTGAAGATAAAAAAACAAATATAACAAGTTTGAGACAATAGTACAGAAAGAAGAAAATTTTCCTTTTTTCTGTGATAAACAAGAAACCCAGCTTCAAAGTGGTAGTCAAGTTGAAAACTTTCCAGATTTTACAATCAAAAAGCAACTTCAAGGCATCTTAGGGTACCAATTGCTATCTTCTCTTTATTTCTTAATCCAATTTGAAACATGGGTTTTATTCTTCAATGCTCTTAATTCTTTTATGAACTATGAGACCATCTTCTTCTTCATTATCACTTGATGAACTAATAGAATTCCCACTACCTCCTTTCCTTTTGGTCATGCATTTCCCAACCCTTGAAACTATTTCTTCTTCACTTCATAATCCTCCAATAGAAATTCCTCATATTATAAGTCCACCTCAACATTTTTGGTTTACAAATATCCATTCTCTTTCTTGCCACAACAATAACCCCTCTCGAAATCACCAAAAATCAACCCTTTAGAAACATTTTGTTTATCTAATTTTCTGAACCCATATTTCTTCTTGCTCTTCTTCTTTGGTGATTGATTATCATTGTTTACAATAAAATTAGGGTTCATTAGGTTAAAGGTTAGTAGGTTGGGGGTAAGTAGATTAGGAATTTTATTTAATAACGATATAATTAAGTTATTTAGGTTAATTATATTATATTAAAATTTTAAAATTAATATAATATAATAAGTGGACTCCAAAATATCACGTGTATACCATATGGCACCATGGGGCATATGCACTAATAAAATAACAAATATGTGCCATATCAACAATGATTTGGCACTTCAAGAATAGAAGTTTAACTCTATTTAAATTACTATCTACTTAATTAGGTTCATTTTGAATGTTTTAAATGTGTCATGGCTCAACTGAAATATTAGATTTTGCCTTATATTTTGGTGAAAATGTCACAGGATAAAATGCACCTTTGGCCATTAAAATTAAAATGTATTTATCACATTGTTTAGCTAAGTGATTTTCACTAACCTATTAGTAAAATAAGCTTTATTACGTTCATCGCATTGTTAAAATTATATTTATTTAGTTTAATATTAATTAGGGAAGTATATCTTGATTTATATCTTACAGTTAACCAGTTGGTTTTATATTTAATGATATATAATTAATTAAAAATATTCTATATCTTCTACATATTTGCTTAATTAGGTAATGTGCATGATAAAGTTCACGAGAAAAATGTAATTTGTTAATGAGAATATAATAATAAGATATATATTACATTTAGATGTTACCGCTAAATAGTTTATAGTTATTATTCTATTAGGGCTAAATATTTATAGAGCGAAAAGATTATCACACATTATATGTAACACTCACATACCTCCTGGGAGGATACGCGGGTGTTACAACACATGCACATAAATACACAACATATT
>JANIMX020000242.1:2457639-2473137 GCA_024582655.2 Erythroxylum kunthianum | reverse complement strand
AGTAACGTAATCATGAACTAAGCATTACTTCACATCCTAAATAGACTTCACACTTTAACCGCTTCTTGTTATGATCAATGTCACAGCTCCCATACACCTAAGCATTAATGAGAAGATAGGATCATAGTACAGTCCTGTTTCCTTGTCTTGAGAGTCATTTCCAACCAGTATGTTTTTGTTCATATGCGACTGAAAGCAACCCTCTGCTGGTTGAATTTTAGGCCCTATTTTTGGGCCGAAAGAAACTTGTCCTTATCTTTTTCCACTTTCACCGCTGCACTTACCTAATATTTTCAAGTGCATGTGCATGTGCATGTGCCATTTATGATTGAAGACATTGAGCCTCAACAGAATGTTTCGGATTTTTATTAGTTACTTTGTCTCTCCAAAATGTAAGTACGAATGAGCCCCAACTTGAAATCTGGTGGATCAAATCCGGCAAAAGAGAGAACAAGAACTTGGAAACTTTTAAAATCTTTCATGCAAAGCTCAAGTTGTCATTGTCGAACGTGACCAACTTGCTGTACTAATGCAACTTAAATCATCATATCAGGGGACATTTCAATTTCATAACTATCTTACTAACATCCCAACTTGAGAGTTATATGAGAATCCACGAAACTTGCCATATCCCACCAAGCACAACTCAAATTGTAGATTAAGAGTTGAAGACATTAAAAGCTCACATATATTGCATAGTATAAGAAAACAATCATGCTCAACTAAATACTAACTGTAAGGACAACCCTGAATTATAAAGATATGGCTCAGTAATACTAATTAACCTGCATTCAGTGTAGATTCTAGTGACATTATAGGAGAAAAAAAAGTAAAAATAAAAAGAAGATGAAGTGTAGACACTCATATATTGAGGTAAGGGAAGATAGTAAAGAAAACAAAAAGACTAAAAGATTCTCTCTTATAGACCCAAAATGTTCCCCTAGTCTGATCAGATCCTGAGTTGCTCCAAGCTTTGAACTATCCTGTTCTCTTCCATCTTCCCTTTCGTTGTGGCCCTGCTTTCTTCCACTTGAACTTGTAGTTTGATTGGGATGGGGAAAACAACAGCAGTTGGAGGGTCTTCGTTTGATCTATCATGAGGGCCTTCCTTTTGAACAGCCAGAGGGTCCTCTTGATCAATGGGAGGATCGTTTTGAACAGCTGGAGTATTTTTCTGAACAGTTGGAGGATCTTCTTTTCTAACTGGTTGTGGAGCAGCATACACAGGCACAGTCTGCCTAATAGTGACTGGTGGAGCAATTCGAACTGGAGTTGCCTGAATAACATTAGAAGAAAGAGTAGATGGTGATGGAAGTGGAGGTGCAGAGAAAACAGGAACTACTGTCCTTATGGTCACTGGCGGAGCAATGCCCTGGCAAGTTGTCCCAAAATGTCTGATAGGAACATAAGGAGCGGCCCCTGCCACAGGAAACATTTTAGAGTGAGTATTCCGAATCTCTAGTCCAGGTAGTTGTTGAGGTGTGACATGTCTCTCCATTGCTGATGGCGTTAATGTAAATCTAGATGATAAAGTTCTGTCAGTTACTGTTGATGATGCCAATCTGTTTCGAGCAGCTGTTTTGGGGCATATTAAGGGGAGGATTTTTGACGAAGTAGCATGTGAAGGTTGTGGACTTGTTGGTCTTGGGCTTTGAACTGAGAATTTCTTTGAAATTGGTATAGGGGCATTGGGAGAATTGACGATTGCCATTTTTTCCTTGAAACGATAATTCAAAAGGGCCCGGGATATTGTAATCTGCTCGAGCTCATCATTATTCTCTGGTTCAGAAGAAGAGCTCGCATCTTCCTTTGCCACTGACCACAAAGATAACACGTTGCTTATAGTTCTAGATTCAGATGCATCCATAAAACTACAACCTCATCATAAACAACAGAAATTGTTTGAAAAGACTGGGTATCTAGAGATGTATAAATATGCTTAAACTTGCTCGAGTAAATATAAATGTGTGGAAGGATATTAAAACATGAAATATTTTCTGAATTGTCAATAATGCTTAGCATACTTATGAAACATCTGCATAGTCTTGGTGAAATCAAAAGATACAAAGCAAAGACTGAATCTAAAAATAACTGCAACTGAATAATAGAACACAGATCAACAAGAAAATGGGTAGTTTACTGTTTGACAAACTAAACTGATGCTCCAACAAAGCTGGCATGACCAAGGGTACATGGAACTTGGTTTATCAGGTAGCGTATTCAACTTTAGGTGCAGTGAGTCCGATAATAGTTAAGGCATTCAACTTTTCTTATTTTATCAAGAACAAAAGAAATGATTTGTAAATCACCATCCTTATCATTAGAACCATAACTAATTAAAATCTCTAAACCATACATGCAATATGTATGCATAGACTCACATTGTTTAAGAGATGACCAAGCTGCCATTGCTGCATTTTTCTCGGCCTGTTTCTTATTCTTAGCAGGTTCACCAGTGAAAGTAATTCCAGCCAATTCTACAGTCCCAGTAAATACAGGTTGGTGTCCCAGGCCTGATCTGAAAGTTGTGTATTGTGGCAATGGAGCAGCAACTCTTTGTGCAATTTCCTGGAGAAGATTCTTATACACACCTGTCTCATCCTGTAAATACAAACACCTCAGTAAAGAACCCAAAAATATGCCAACATCCAGAAACACGCAACTAGATCTCCAGAATCATGCTCTTATTTTCCAGTATCCTCACACTTTCATCTCAAATACCAAACTAGCAAAATGGAAATGTTACTAGATGGGGAAAACAACTAACGTTGACATAAGCAGTTAAGCACATGTAGAAGCATAAATTGCAAGCAGCTTAAAGGCATGCTTGCCAAATTCATGCGAAACATCAAGCTGCATTGAAATATGCCACATCAGTAATTACAGGTCAGAGACAATAGTGAAGATATCTACAATATTCTAGACTTCTTTACTTCTCTTCCATTTTCAGAGTATACAATTAGAATCAGAAGTTCACACACTGATAAGAAACAGTAAAACCATCCATCCAGAGAACCCCGCGTACAGCTGTTCAATCGGCAGACAACAAAATCGCAAAAACAGTAAAAACACTAGATGGGGTCTTATCACTTGAGTAGACAATTCACATAAACTTCCCATTTCCAACTGTCCCCCACTACCTTAACGAATTGAATATCAAGAAAAATCGCTACTCTCGTTTTCTAAGGGCATTTCCGCCATTTAATTATACCAACGACCACCCTTCACAGGTAAGCCTCCTCGCCGGCGATCATTAAACCCAGAAACAGACCGTCGATAACCAAACCGTGTAAACTAAGGCAGCACATGTAAGGTCAAGTAGAAAACTCAGACAAACAAAGCCAAGAACCCAAAACAGGTGGGCAATGGCAAACATAAGGGCATTTTCGTCAAATTCAAAACAATAACCCACCGCTCCTCTCCGTTTACCGGTGAAGTCCCCGAACAGCGGCGGATAAAGCGATCACCCGACAAGATACAACTTAATCAACACTAAAAGAAGCAAACTTTAAGAGGAAGCAAGTCAGATAACACCAGACGCAAGTTACCACTAAAAGGATGAAACGTGTTACAGTCATCAATGAAACAATAACAAGCTAAAATGAACAAGAGAAGAGAGTGAGAGCAACCAGAATGCGAGCGGCTAGGGAATGAGAAGGGCCGCGGTTGGAGAGAGAGTTGAGGGCGACTTCTGCAGCGGAGTGCTCGGCCTGACGGAGAGTGGAGCAGTAGTTAGGGGACTCGAAGAACTCGCCGTTAAAGTTAACGGAGGCCTTGAATCTGGGCGCGTGGTCAGGACCTTCCCTTATGCAGGCGTAGGAGGGAAGGTTGAAGCAGCTCCTCTGCGCCAGCTCTTGTAGCTGGTTCTTGTACATTTCTAGATAGATACTGACTTATTACTCTCTCTTGCTCTACAATTCCCAGTTACTTCTCACTTCCTCTTACGTACTTCTCTCTTGAGCTCCGCCAGTGGAATGACGGCTCGGATCGGATTTTCTAGACCGGTAGATGTGTTTTGGGATATTGTGTAGAGAGAGAAAGAGCGAGAAGGTACGTTCAAGTTCAGTTGAGGACAAAGAGAAGAAGGGAAGGGAGAGAGAGGAGAGGGAAATGAAGGAGGGAGGGAGGGGTAATTTGGTAATTTACAAACTCCGGATATTTTTTATTTATTTTATATCTATCTTTTTGGTAGTGCTTTTATTAATGCTTTTGTCTATATGAGTCAACAGAACGTTGGGCTGCATCCTGCATGGATGGATATCATCTTGCTTATCTTTCTCTCTCTACATTTTCCATTTTTATTGTTATTAATAAGAGGCACCATGTGGTTTCAGTAACAAGATAGGAGCGGGTAGTACTTAAAGATTTTATAAAAAGATAAGAGAGGCCTGAAAAAAATTAGAGAGAGATGATAAAAAATGACTTGACAGCTTTAAAATTTACTGAAGACATGATTTGTAATAAAAAATTTTAAATTAATAAGATTAAAATAAATGATCTTTGTAAGTTTAATAACTTGAATTAATAAGTATTATTATTATTATTATTAGTAGCAGTAGTATTAGTCATATTATTCTTCTTTTATTTATTTATTTACTTTTCTTCAACTAAGAATTTTTTTTCTTTCTTTTTATGTAGGTCATTTGGAAATAGTCTCTTTGCTAATTATGCTTAATGCTATGTACTACTAGACCTCTTTAGATCTTGCACAGAAGCATAATTTTTACTGGATGTTGTTGTTGTATATTATTAACATACAATAAACCTTACTTTAACTATATTTAATAATCAATTTTGTGAATTTTAGTTGAGAAAAATAATGTTAAACAAATCCCCTTTAAATTGTGATGCACCTATTTGTTTAATTACTCGCAATGGTAGTTAAGTTGGTCGGGCATCGCACATACTGACCGCAAGGTCTTATGTTCGAATCTCATGATTAACTTGGTTCAGCTGGTCAGCTCTAATTTGTCCTAGGCTGGTTTTTTCTTCATATGTGCAAGATAGCGGCTGCGGGTTCTCACGTTATAAAATAAAATAACTATTTGTTTAATTATAAAGTTAACGAGAACATGCACATGCTAATCTAGAAGGTAAGTCATTGATTACAAACTACAATACAAGTATTTAATTCGTTTAAATTCAATTCAAATAATTGATTTATTATTATTTTATTAATGTAATTAAGTGAAGCAAATAAATTTTGATATTTGAAAAAAAATTACGTGACATTAATTTTTTTATTATATAATTTTCAACTTATCTAAGCAGTAATATGTGTATTATAAGATACTGAAAAACTCATGTTATAAGTGTAACTTTGTGTTTAATAAAAATAATAATTTAAATTTAGTTGTTTTAATTTAAAATTTATACTTAATTAAAGTTAAATATTAAAATAAAAAAATTTCATGAGAATTTTTAAATATAAATAACTTCTAAAAAAATTATTTAAACTATTAAAGTTCCTCTTTATCTTTTACCCTAAAGAAAAAAGGGTTAATGATAAGAGATGGATTGATAGAAAAGAATAGGCAGTCAGTCATAGTCGGAAATAGAAGATGGAGGGTGATTAAGTGCGTGATTATCCGTTAGCACTTCATGATTAAAGTAAGCGTTTAATGTGGAATTATCACATGAACCGTCAAATCTCACAGAGAGAAATGAATTGGCAAGCACCCACTTGGACCAAGTCTTGGATTAGATTGGATTGGAGCAGACCATAATAATTAGTTTAATTAAATCAGTTATCAGAGACTGATTCCAGTGGATATAATATAACAAACAGCAAGTCCTCCTCTTTTGTTTTTAGGATAAGAAAATATAGTAACTTTTAATAAAAAAAATATTATTCAAAAAAAACTTGATGGTGCAAAAGAGAAAAAAAATTATTTCTCTGAAAATTGGATTTTTCTTATACAGCTTCAACGTCAATTAATAGAAATTGTGTTTTTAATAAATATATATAAATAATAATTGTATAAAAATATATATAATAAATTAAAGAGTTAAATAAAAGATAAAAATAAGTAAATGAAGACACATGCATAAAATAATATAAATTAATTAATAAATCCAACAAGTAGTTACAAGCAAATATTTAGGATAAGTAGGAAAATAATTGAACTAACTAACTAAGAAAAAAAATACTACATATTAAATATTTAGACTAAATACAAAACATAAGATTCAAACAATGAAAATGATATTGACCTCTCTTCTTTATTCATATTGTACTATGCTAAAGTTTTTTTTGACTGATGATCATATTTTTAGTAAGTTTCAATAAAATCATGTTATTCTTGACCACCTCTCCTCAGTTTTTTTTAGGCTTTCATTTTTTACCTAACAGTTTTTAAATACAATATTTTCTTATTTTTTCACTTAAGTGTTAAGTATCTCTTCTTAATATATTTAAACTACTTAAGCTTATCTCTTTTAAAATTTTATTAATATTAGTCACATTTAATTTGCTTCTTACCTTTATGTTTATGAATTTATTTCTTCAAATAAGGTTGTACAGTTAACAAAACATCCTCGTCTTCTCTGTTATTAATTTATAATTATGTATCTGTTTGATGGATCAACACTTTGTTCCATAAAATATGGTTGACCTAATCACTAAACGATCTTTGAGCTTGAGTGATATTTTCTTGTTACATAAATTTTTTGATGTACTAAGTTACCTTCATATTATATAGTAAACTATGTCTTTATTGATCTCTTAATTGCTTTAGACGATAAGACCTTAAATACTTAAATCACTATTTTTATACTGTAACTTTTGAATTCATATTGTGCAATTCAGAAAAATAAGTTTTATTTACGTTCATTAATGACCTACAAAAAATGAGGAAACCCTAGAGAGCAGAGTAGACAGTCACGTGATACGGAGCAGAAGGAAAACGAGAGGAATCAGTATGAATTGCGAAAATGCGGTGGTCTACACCACAGTCCTGAGTCCACAGTCCACACCCCAGACCCAGAGTGATGTTGCTCTCTCTCATAAATCATAATGTTGGGTCAGACCGACCATTGGAATCTCCAACATAGACGTGTTCAAAGTACCAAAATGCCCTCAAACGTTTTCAACTCACCATTTCTCTCATAGTCTTCTTACCTGAGGAAGGTCTTTGCGGTCATAACAGAGGTTTTTAAATATACTCTTTGACTATTACATCACGAAGATGCCATCCACTCGAACCAACTTAATAATAATTTTGACTAATTGGAACCACAAGTCTACAACCAAACAGTGCGTTAATAAATGCCCTAAGTTTGATTTTTTTTTTAAATTAGGAAAAAGTTATATTTACTTTTTTTGGATAAAAATACTTTATATTTAGAAATACACAATAATCCATATTAAGAGAATCGAGACACAACAACAAGCATCTTCTGTGATTTGGAGTTTAATCAGTTTTTTTCCTTTTGTAAAGCTAAATAACTATGATATTCCTAAGTTTTATAGTTAACTAATTTATCCGTTTTACCCGGGTTTAATCTCTTAACTTTTTAATATGGGACAAATACTCTCAACACTTTCTTACACGTGTGACGAACTTTTAAGCCTAACACGTGGACAACAAATATCAAGTGACATGAAAGCATGTCTAATAGTTGCTCTAATATAAAATTGATGTTCTACCCCAAAACTACTTGACAATGAAATGAGTAGCTCAAATCTTTATAAACCAATATTTGGTCCCTTAACTTTTTAATATGGGACAAATACTCTTGATTGATTTTAACCAAAAATTTTGGTTACATGGTTCAAGATGATTAAATGTAATTTCTCAAGATTATGAATTTGTGATATTTTTTGTTAATTTATATACAGAGAACTAATATAAAAATAATAAACTGGATATATGTTGTATTATTTTTCTCTTTAGAACATAGACAAAATTTACGGGTGAAATTTTATATTATTTCGTCCAAATTTAGAAGTCAAACAAAGAAAATGAAGATCACAGTTTCAACAACCAATTAATGTCTTATCTAAGAAGAAGAAATAGGTACAAGCTACCTGTTTTAGATGAGATTACGTCTTAAATCAATCAAGGCAAAGTGAAGTTATTAAAAAATTTAGCAATCCTTGAGCTAAGAAAAGATTTAATAGGAAGAAAGGTATAGAACAAAATGGAAAAAGGAAATAGAAAACTCTTAAAATGGCCAAAAAAGAGAAGAAGATTGAAAAGTATTGTGGAAAGAAGAGAGAAGGGGGCAATATGCAAATCTTCAAACTTTAACAACTAAAAAAGTCGTAGCCATTAAATTGAGATTGCAGAAAGGCTCTTCCCTTCAATTAAATGCATCTCCACAGAACCTGACAAGGTCGCTTAATTGCTCGAGTAAAGAACACTGTGAAAAGAGGTCATCAAATCAAAAGATGAACAAGGCCAGTAAAAAACACAAATTTAAAAGCATACAATCCCAAATGGGTCCTCAGTAAGCAATAATACCAGAGACTTGCTCAAGGGTGAAGGCCTTTGCTGAGAGAGGAGGAAGTTGCAAAAAACAAGTTGAATTGATCCCGAACTAGAGCCTTCAGGCAGTACAGTGCATAGCAGATGCAGAACTTTGACATGGAACAGTATCTAAAACTTGAACAGGACAAGGATTTGAAGCCATTTTCAGTAATAATTGCGTCCAAGTGATATATATATATATACTTTATGAGGGGTAAAATCAGGTTGATGCATCAACTCTCACCCTCATTTCAGGAATTTTATTTTCTTTGTTGAAGAATGAATAGACATTCTCAGCCCGAAAGTATGCAGATTGAATTGAAATCGAGTCGGAACATATTTCTAACCTTAAATGGCTACAATATACTTAGTATACAAGTACAAGAATGCTTTCGAACTTCCATGTCATAAATGGAAGCAAATAAAAAGCTAAATTATAAACTATATATCTTCATATAAAACCAACGGGTACCAATTTATCAGCACAAAAAAACTCAGAATGCTTTTCCGAAAATAAAAGAGAAGAAAAAAACCTAATTATCAGGGACAAAAATAAAAAAAGTGAAATTTTTATTAAAACTAAACAGTAGTATACATGTTCTACTACAAACTACTTTGGGATATCACCATGAAAAAGGGCTCGCTCCCAGCAAAAAGATCTCATTTTCAACATCCTTGATCCATTGGCAAACCCTGTTGCAAGTCTTTATTGCTAAAGCCTGCAAAATAGACAAAAGGCTCCGCATTTAACCCAATTGCATTTAGACAGCAAACTGAAGAACAAAGCATAAAATTTTCCATGTGGCAAAACACCAGATTGCTCCTCTAAAACGCATCTATATATATCATTATTTCTTTTGAAATAAGAATAAACTAACCAGCATACAAAAAGGCATTAAGTAGTTAAACCTTATGTCCCTCTTACACAAATATGGAGAGTCAAATCTTCATAACGAGTTACTTGTTAGTGCGTCGAAATTTGAGAGCTAATAAGATAAATAAGCCAGAAGGCCAGCCGTTTTGAGTTTATCTTTTTCTACGACTACACTGAGACTATCAATATGAATATACACATTAGAGTCAAACCTTGTCCGCAAGGGGATCAAATGCTGCATAAAGCTCAAAATCTGGAGTGACCCAACAAAGTAGAACTGTTGAAGAAGAAAGAACTTAGTGTCAGAAATAAAACATTTCAACAAAACTGATAAACAAAATTGGAATTGCACGTGCACAGATGAGACATATACTAATTATAGACACCAAAATTCAGTTAAATGCTTCATAGAGAGACAAAGGTTTAAAGAAACTAGGATATATCTTGCAAAATTTTACGGCAATCACAATTTTTTTTTCTAAATTAAGCAAAAAGAAAACCAGTTTGTAAATTAGTGCAGCAACTTCAAACAATATACAAGTAAAATGAATATATGGAAATAGTAATGTTTAATGAGACAGAAGAATATGTTTCCTAAGGAAGGATGTAGAAGCAGTTTTCTAGTGGATCTACTACTGAGTTCCCTTTTGCAAATACTAACTTGTTCTAATTAGAGACAGAACATCCATACTAAATACCAACATTTTTGAGTTATAAAGGTATGCATATATATTGTGCATGCTTAGAATGTGGCACAAAATCAACCAGTGTCTCAAAAGAGTATTAATGAAAAACACTTACCATAGTTCTCATCTCTTCTGAACTGTGTTTTGTGGGATCCATTTCCTATATCGTGCATGGAGGCATAAAGTTGCTGGTATGCTCTGTACAATCTGCAGCAGACATAACCTCTTTAAATAAAAGAATAAAGCTAGGAATATCTCCACCATGCTGTTTAAACTTAATGAACCACCACTAGGTTCAACAATTACCTCTTTTGCTGCCGTGGACTATTAATTAGGGATGAAAATTCAGAAGCTACATATTGATCCAGATAAATACTGCGATATATAAAGTGCCAAAGTCCAGCAGGACCTCCAATACCAACAAATGGTTCCCTGAATCTCTCGGGAGAATCTGTAGGTTGTTTATGTTGTCCTAAGCGAGGGGAAGCAGAATGAGGCAATGGATAACCAGGCAACTCCTCAACATGCATCCCGCCATCAAGCATTGATCTCTGGACTTCACTAAGAACATTTGACTTCAGAAGAACCATTTCAATACGGATCCTGTAAAACTTTTGTCAGTTTTTCAAAAATAATACGCAGTAGAAGAGAAAGTTTAAGAAATCATCTAGTAGGTATTACAGTCCTATAAATGCAACTGTAGGATAAGCATCGACTATTGACAGCTATGTTAATCCTTATTTGTAGCAATACATACCTCATAAAGGATCAGAAACATTAGAACTGATTAGAAATTTTGTCAGCTGGAAATTTTGGCTATGAGCAGACAGACGCCATAGAACTTAAATGGTTGTGGAAAAAGATGGGGGAGGGAATTCAAGCATAAAATTTTATGAACTATAAGGATATCTCCGTCCTATCTGTTTCATATTGTTGTACAGAAATTTTGGCCATAATTCAAAACTCATGGCTATCAACAAATCCAATGGTTGAAGTGATATGGCAGCAGTACAAACAATCCAATGAGATATATTTTGACATCCATTGAAAGAATCCAAATTGAGGTCTCAATCACAAGTAGAATATTTCTGTTTAAAGTTACTCTTAAACTGAAAACATTCAGAAAATTATATTGCACAGAGTTCAGGGTCATATTTCAGACACTAAATTACAAACTTCTCTCAAAACGTTTTCTGTTTTGCAAAGAAAGGACCAAACAGGGCCTAGTCCTGAAGTTCAATTCTCTACTTATCCAGTATCTGAAGCTAAAGCTAAAGGCACTTCTCTTCTATTTTCTATCCAGAAATATATCAACATTCCAGTCAAATTTCACTCAAGATACCTGCAATCCTTAAGATGGTAAAAAGCATCTGAGCTAGTTGTAAGTAACACCAAATATGTGTCAACCTGCCATGAGTGTAAGAGAGTGTATATCAGTTGCAAGACTCACCAAAATTCTGAAGAAAGAACAGAAATTATGATCTATTATGAATAAAGGATAGAGGTCAAGTTTTCCTAAAATCACCAATCAGTAATATAGGTTTTATTTAGTTTAATTTGACTGCAAAACCAATCTTACATCAAAATAGTGGACATAAGCATACAAAAATGCCATGGGATTATATCTTGGAAGGCAAATAGGTGAGAATGATTCAGATGTCCTGCATGAGGGAGAATAATATTCTAGGGTCAGAACAACATAAAGTTGACAGAGCAATAAAAGGAAATGCATGCATCACACTTGCTTAATGATTCTTGTGTTTAATGACTTTTAGCCATAAGTTTAACTATTGAGCTGACAGACACTCAGAAAAGAATAACGAATTAGAATATTGTAAATTCTGATATGGTAATAGGTCCATCAAGTATTTACAAAGATGAAAAGTTATAGGCAACTGACTGATCATGAGTGTGAGTTAATTAATAGAACAATGCAATGGCCTAGTTGATATCTCAAGTATTCCATATACACTTACTCAGGTTTCACTTTCAAATTGTTAAAAAGCAGTCTCAGCAAGTGGTTACACATAAGATATGGTCCTCATCAAACTTTACAAACCTAAATGAATCTGACGAAGTAATAAAGTTTGAAAGAAGGAGCATGTCATCCGGATGCAGGGATGCTTTTTGAGCACCGACAAGACTAACAACCTGAAATGAAGCACCCAGACGTAATGTGCTCAAGCAATAAAAGAATTTCAACAGGAAAGCAATTGCGTATATAGAAGAAAGTGTATCTGGAAACATAAGAGAAGAACTCAGAATCAAAAGTGCAAAAGAAAAAGAGGAGCAGTTATTTACTTTATTTTTGCACATTAATATTGCAAAAAGGACACCTGAATCTGCAACATCATGCAATATAGCACCTGCAGCTTGTCTAGTTGCATAAGCAAGGGGAAGACAAGTGTACGCATGAAGAAATGTTGCTGGGTTCCTGACAGAAGAACGAAAGTAAAGCATCAAAATAACTACCATTAATTGTAGATAAGTTAGTAAATCATGCATTCCTGATTTACAGTTCTTAATGGAAAAGGGCTGTGTATGAAAACAATAAAAATCCAAGACAAAATTGGAAAGTTGAGAATTTAACAGCTTTGAATTGTCACAAAACAACGTAAATGAAACAAAGATCTAACAAACTTTCACTCCTGTACAAATATTTCAATCGTATGTGATATCAACAACAATGGTCAAATCAGAGTAACATTTTGATCTTCCAGAAGTATGCACTAAATTTTCTGATGACTGAAACTGTTGAAAAATAATATCGTAATCATTCCATGCAAAAGTACTGTTATCAAAGCCTTTCACATGGCTAGCAAACTCCTTTTCACAACACTGCATTATATGGTTTCATTACAATGATCTGGTAGTTATGGGGATGTATTCAAGAGACTCACAAATTCAGAAGCATGATATAGGAATTAAGTTTCCAAATTATTCAACCCAAAAGAAGGCACGCCAAAAGAGAGCAAACAAACAAACCAACTAAATGAGTGGATGAGAGAAGAGAAGACAACATCCGTTCCTCCAAGTAAAGGTGTCATGTCAAACTTTGGGTTCTTTTCAAAACATCTGTTTACAGATTTTGTTAAAATGAGTATCATCTGCATGCCACAACAGAATACATAACATGAGAAAAACGTTGACCAGATAAAAACTAGAAGATCATTAAAAGGATAAGAAATAATAATAAGAACAGAGTCAAGAGAACAAAGGTGAAATGAAAATCAATAGCTACCTGACCATAGATAAGTTCCAATTGTCCCCTCAATGATTCATATGGTTCTTCTGTGCAACTAATGCAAACCAAGTAAATTGGACCTTTAACAAGGAAAATCACCTAAGGAAAAAAAAATTGCACCCAAGTCAATAGACAGTCTAGATTAGTTTATCTCGTCCTTCCAGCTTAAGTCATGCTCCTCCAGAAACAATTAAACAGCAAAACACCAGACCTTTTCACATAGACTTGTTTCAGCTTGAAAACCAAGAAGTTGTTTAAGAAATTAGAACAAAACACTCTACTAATCAACTTAGTGAAGATATTTCTGGATTGCTTAATTGACTAGCAGCTCCCTGCAATAAGGGCCAAAATTAGGTATTTAACAAAAAAATTTGTGACCTGAATAAGTTTCTTTAGTAGGAGCAAAAACATTTCATTTTCAAATACAATTTCAAAAAGAGAGAGATTCATTAACAATACAAACAAAAAATTTCAGATGAACGTATGTACAAAACCTGGTGCTTTCCTGCCCTAACTAATTTGACACGATCCCCCCTGAGAAGCAAAAGAAAAAGGAAAAAACTATGAAAATTTCTGCACAGGGGCCAGCGTCTAAATAATTATTACAAAGGATGATTGTTATACAGATAGTTACCCATTTTCCACAAAGGAAATAATTGCTTGTAATGTAGCTGAAAATCCTGCCAGCTTGTGTTCATCTCCATATCTGGAAGAGAAATGGAAATGTGAGAGAATGACCATTGCAGATTTTGTGATGCAAGAAGTTACAGATAATTGGGAGAAACCTGGAATATATAGGTTTGCCAGAATGACTTAGTATAAAAAAGTGCTTCTTTCTTTTTCTCCATGATATAGAAGCATCATCCTGCACTTCATTCATCAATTAAACAGGATTTTATTGTACAGCAACCAATTAAATATACAGTCAAGCATAAACTGACTTAACCAGAAATTAAAGAATAAGCTTGTTCATAATATGAAAGAAAAACCGCGTCCCATTCATTCACTCATAGCTCCAAAAGCCTTGTCGGCTAGTCCGATAACCTTTCATGATTAATCATTGCATATTTGCATGAGAACTAAAAATAGAAAGAAGTAGCAGACCTCATCGACATGTCGTTTCCCTGGAGTCCAGGGCGACTGTGACTCCATGACGGCAACATCATTGCTAATTTCCACTATCTCATCGTCTTCGCCACTAGTCCCTCTCTCGCCGGCGTAACCGCTACTGCTAGGGCTTGAAGGTCCGTCCATTTCCAGCTCCGAATTCGTCCGCCTCCAGCCACAACCACTCCTCGTATCGCCCTCGCCATCGACTCTCCTAATTTCTAGAATCCCGTCGCCATTCTCTGATCTACATAACGACTCTTCTTCTGGCGGCGGTACTTGAAGGCGGCTACTGGACTCTGGTTGCTCCTGTTCATCGTCCTGGAGAGCAATGGAATTGAACCGAGTCTCGATGGGCCCGCTGTTGGGGTGGTCGTCGGTGGTGGACATTAGGACCGGAAATTCGAAGAATTCTAGGTCAGGGGTTGAGGTAAGGTGGCTTAAAGAGAGAGTGGTGACATAGACGCAGACTTTGGTGTAAGTAGTTGGAGCTCGCCTACCAGTCGTCGGCGTTGGTTTCGAGGTTCCGAAGATCGATCGATTTATGAGAGAGAGACAGAGAGTAAAAGACAGACCTCTGACCAGTAGGTGTGTTGGGTCAGAAACTTGGATCCGACACTAGAGGAATTAACTATCAGACAAAAGAGTTTGGTTAAGCGTTGGGCTTATTGCTTGGGCCCGCTATAATCTCTCATCACTTCTAAAAGGTTTTGGTATTTAAACCCGTTATGTAGGGATAAAGACACGTCAGATACTTGTATATAATTAAAGTGTGTATTTTTATATGTTAGTTTTCAGTTTTTTTTTCAAATAAAAATGTTAATATTATGCAATTATATTTTTATGATCGATAATAATTATATATTAAATAACACTTAAAGATAAATTAATTTTAATATTTATTAATAAAGTATTAATGAAAATTATTTTATTTTATTACATATATCCATCTCGGTCCAGGCTCAAGGTTTTGGATAGAACTCATCCCTAAAAGCTAGCACAAGGGAGAGGGTACCCAAAAACTTATAACTCTCTAAGCCATTGGTTAGCTACCCAGTATGGGACAAGTACTTATCATTCATACCTACCAGGGATCGTAACCTGGCTCTGATACCA
>JANIMX020000242.1:2335182-2345952 GCA_024582655.2 Erythroxylum kunthianum | reverse complement strand
TTTTACTTTTACTTTTATTTATTTTTATTTATGCAATTATATGTTTATGTATTTGACTATTGTTTTTTACTTCAATTAAAAAAAAAGTTTTCTCTATGAATCTATCAGAAGTCTCTCAACTAGTTAGAAGTTAGGCTATAGACTTCTGGACCTCCCCAAAAGCATCTCAATGAAATTTTTACTAGGTTCTTGTTCTTGTTATTATTATTATTGATGTTGTTGTATTATGACACTATGATTGATAATATTTTAATAGTATAATTTTATTTTTTTAGGATTGAATAGGTGCAATAAATGGTACACAAATTGATACACATGTTCTAACTAAGGATAAAAGAATTGATCAAACCCAAAATATTATATGTTGTTGCCCATTTAACATGTGTTTTACATGTGTAATGGTTGGATGAGAAGATACTGCAAATAACTCTCAATTTCTTTTAGAAACAGTAACAAATATGGTGAACTAATTTCCTATGCCTCCACAGGGTATTACATTATTTTAAATAAATTTATTAATTACAACTAATTTTTAAAATATGTTTTATTAATATTATGTTCTTTATATGCTATGAAAGTTCTATTTAGTTGATTTAGGCTACACTGATATGCTTAAATTTCTTTCACCGTGTGAAAGTGAGAGATATCATTTATGAGATTATAGAAGAAGAATAAGATCTTTAAAGTCTACTTGAATTGTTTAACTATATGAATTATTTATTGAGAAATATTATTGAAATATGTTTTAGCCTTTTAGAAGCAACATTCTCTATACTTTCAAATACGTCGAGTTATGATATAAAAACAAAAAATAAATCGTTATTGTCTATTATATTATATACAATTATATTAAAATACATGGACAAAGTGATTAATTATTTGATAGTTATGTTGAAAATGAAGAACAAATTAGAAAAAGTGTAAATAAAGATGTAAATTCTCAAATGAAGTATAATGTTAATTTAGCAAAATTTCGAAGTATGTTTCAAAAGCAGGATGAAAAATATGGAATGTTTATATTAATTATGGTTGATTTATGTTTCTTTTTATAAATGATACTACTATTATGTTCTGAAGCATTATAATATGTTGAATATGTTTTAATAATTAAAATAATTTAATGTGTTTTTAATAGTTTATAGAGTTTTATTATATACAATAGATGTGTAAATTTCTTTAATTATATAAATATCCATACATTTTATTTCTAACCATAATGAAAATTAATTAATTTAAAAATACAATTTGAAATATTAAAAATAATTAATTTAAAATTTAATATTAACGTCTAATAATTTAATTAAAAAATCAAACATATTTTCATTTTTTTAGTTTTTATTAGAAATCTTAACTTTTCTATTACAAATCTTAATCAAATATGTTTTACATTGACGCGGCTCCTAAATTAGGGGTGTTTGGTTCCGCTTTTATTTTTCTACAGTAATATTTAGTTTTTATTTGTTGTTTTCGTTTTATGTTTTTCTTTCAAATAAAAACAAAAATATATTTAGTTGTTAATGTCAATGTAATTATATTTTTATCACTAATAATATTAGATAAAACTTAAAAATTTAATTAAATGTACTTTAATCTCTTATATAATATTTATTAACAAATTATTAATAAAATATTTTATTATATTAAAATAAATATTTTATTTTTTATTTATAAGTTAATATTTATTTTAGTTATAAAATCAAATTTTATTTCAAATTTATATATTTTGAGATATTTTAAATTTAATTAAATTTATTAATAATTATTAAATTTAATTTATATTAAGTAAAATTAAATTATTCATATTTTATTAATAATTAATTTTAACTAATTAAATATATAATATTAAATTAAATTAAATTATTATTAAAAATTAATATATTAAATAATATATATTTAATTGATAGCAGAAATTGAAAACAAAACTACTTTTTTTTCGTAATTTTTGAAAATTGGAAGAAACTAAAATCAAAAACTAAAATAAACATATATTTTTTACTGAATTTAAAAACAAAAAACAAAAAAATAAAAATAAAAAATAGAAATAAACAGCCCTAATACACTTGCATGAAATAAACTCAAAGAAGAATGCAAATAATCCCTTTTACGTAATTTTGGTAGGAAGAAGAAGAGGCATCATTTTCGTGGAAAATGAAATAGTACCTCATTGATATTTGGTTGTTTAAAAAAAATAAAAATCAGATCTTCTTCTACCTTGTCTTATAAGTACCTTCCTTCACTCGAGATAACACCACCTTTTTTCTTTTAAAAAGCCACAAGTTTCGGAGAGGAGTTGAGATCATCTGATTCTGATGAGATGAGACCACAAGTCTCTCTAAAATTCAAATATATTCAGTTATCGTGAATCTAGCAACCAAACACCTTTATCTGATAACCGTCTCTCCCACCACTTCCTACCTCTTTATCTTTTGCCCTCTGTATCTACTCCGTTTGTTTCAACTCACTCAGATCCCATGGCGGCTAGTTTTTTGTTGTGCGCATTCATAGCTTTCTCGTCACTACATTTCGCTTTTTCTCAGGACCCGCCGGAGCAGCCTCCGTCTCCGGCTCCCGCTGCCAACGTTTCAGCCCCATTCCCTCCTCCGGAGAGTGGATCTCCGTCGCTCCCGCCTTCCGAGTCCCCAACTGCGCCGCCGCCTTCAGGTCTGGCTCCCGTATATCATCTTCTTCCTCCGGCCATTGCGCCGGCGAGTCCTGAAGTTCCGACTCCGGCACCGGGGAGTCCTGAAGTTCCTCCTTCGTCGGGTAGTCCTGAAGCGCAGGCGGAAGAAAGTGACTTGAATCACATCGGCAATGTGGGAAACGATGAGGCGAGCAACCCAAAGGGAATGGGTGGCGGGAAGAAGGTGGGGATCGCGGTTGGATTAATAATGACGGCGGCGGTAGTTGGATTTGGAGCAGTTGTGTACAAGAGGAGGCAGCAGAATATCAGGCGATCTCAGTATGCTTACAGTGCGAGGAGAGATCTTCTGTGAATTAATGGTGACTCCGAATCTTATTAACATTTCGCGGTTGTTATTTTCTAGATTTGAATCGATTCTTTTTTATATATTGATTTTATAAGTTTCTTTTGTCGTTGTTTTGTTCTTTCCGAGTGATTAGTGGGTACACAGTTTAAAATTTGATTACTTTTAATTAATTATTCATTATTTGTCGATGACACTAGCACTTTGAGTGTTATGTTGGCCGTAATAGATGAAATTAGGATAGGATCAGAGTAGTGGATTGGTGTTGAACTTAAAAGATAATCGTCATTTCACTAGAAATCTGAGAACCGAGCAATTCATGAAATCATCAGGAGAAAAGTAAAAAAGAAGAACGGAAAATAGAGAATAGATTCAATTCAATAATAATCGAACATTATATAAATGCATCAAGCAGAAGCTTAAGTATGAAGTGATACAAGAAAAAATTTGCCACGTTCTGTAGACTTTATGGTGGTTTGTTTGAAGCTTTTACATGTACAAATGATCTTTGCCGCCTCTTTATTTCTATCAGCCGAAATTCCTACTTGTCCTACTCCTTACTCATCCGCAGGAGGATCCACCCAGCGTCCATGATCCTTAATTAGCTGGATCAAGGCATCGGTTGCCTGCTCCATGTCTATTCCACGCTTCACCACAGTCTGAAATGCAATCCAACCTCCCATCAATTTCATACACAATCTAACTCTTTAGATGCAAAACAATTTCCCAACATGGATTATGGATTATTAGTGTGCAAGTCTGCACTCTGACTTGAATACTAAAACCAAACCAAAAATTGTTCCAACATGTGCATTAAACATGAATGTGGGCACTTCCTATTATTTTTTTGCCCATCGAAATTAACTAGAAACATCAAAACATAAAACGGAAATGTGTATGTAAAACCTAAATTTATTAATAAGCAGGGCAAAATGCGTTACCTTTCCGACATAAAGGTCAATCTTTCCGGGAGCACCACCAACGTAACCAAAATCGGCATCAGCCATCTCACCGGGACCGTTGACAATGCAACCCATGATTGCAATCTAAGGAAAATGGAAGATGTAACCATTATTCTACCAGGTTATCTGAAGTCTGAACAATATAAAATTATGAAGCACTGAATGTCATCTATCAAGTAGTTAAAGGAAATCAATACTTACCGCAACACCAGGTAAGTGGTCAGTCCTTTCACGTATTTGTGCGCTTACATCTTGAAGGTCAAACAAAGTTCTACCGCAGGATGGGCATGATACATACTCCTGAAATGAGATTTTGGTAATTAAATATATCAGTAAATGATATTATATCTCATTGATTAATTACATCCAGTTTGCTGCTAAAATAAACACCAAAGGCTCATACTGTTTTTGTATTCCTCATTCTGCACCCTTGCAGTAAGTTGAAAGATGTATCTCTGATAAAATCAAAATCCTGATCTGGGGCTTCCACAAAGATACCATCTCCCAGACAATCTACTAGAAGAGCCCCAGCATTTGTACCAGCACCAATGACTAAGTCATCCCTGTAAATTCAAAAACATGTTGCAAGTCAAAACCACAGATTTCTTGCATGCTAAGAGGTATTAAGAAGTTTAGCAAGTACCTGTGAGTCCCACTTGGAAACTGGATATGATGAATTACAGGGAAATCCAGACCATTGTCACCCAAGTACTCAAATAACCTATAGTGAACATTACAATGAAACTGTCAAGATACAACTGGATGTGAATAAGGCTGCACACTGAAAAACTTGCAATGGAATATTCAAAACCATGAGAAAAGGTTCTTAAGGTCCAATTTTCGGTACATAAAATGTCAGTAGGCACATCTGAGGACCTAATCAATGGGTTGTTTGCAATATAGTTGACACTCTTGACAAATATGGCCAACAGGAAGAAGCTACGGGCAAAAGGGAGGTTAAGACAATTCAAAGCTCTCTCGTCTTTTACAACAGAGAATCCATGTACACGTACTCATGTGAAACTATGCTCTGTGTATTTGTGCCTTAGGTCTCTTGTATGAAAATTAAATGGAAGGGAATCTAATGTAAACTGAATGCATAAGAAAAAAGTTGTTTTCAAATTCTGAAGTGGTACCTCCTTCCCGCTTGCAGTCTACCATTCTTATCCTCTGTAACAGGCAGGTTATGAAGAAGCATTGTGGCATCCGTGTCCTTGAGGATCTCCAATTCTTCGTAAGACTCATCCCCGCGTACAGACACAACCAAGCGGGTACCTGAGAGGTAATATCACAATGTGATATAATCAGGATTTGAAACTAAAGCCAAAAAAACAAATATGACTGAAAATCTTTTGGTGGAAAATATGACCCTTCAGTTGTAATCTAATAATCTGAGAATTGTGTAAAGTTTCACCTTCTGGTAAAAGTTTGTGAGCACCACTTGACAACTCCTTCAGATTTACAAGAACCATGGCATTGGGTAAGGGCTTTGTTAGTTGCTCTGACAAAGGAACTATTACCCCCATACTAATATCTATCAGCCTCTTGAGAGCTAGGCGCTGGCATGACACAAAATGCAGCATAAAAAATCATCCTTAGTCTTTGTTAGAGAAAACCATAAGATGAATTTGTTTGATCACAGGTTGCTAATTAAAGAAACACGTAAAAGATGAGGAAAATGAAAAAGAAAGTTGAGATTTTACAGCATCACTGTCATCCACTGGTGGAAGCTCTCTCACCAAGATGGTGTCTACTGTTGCCAGATCCTAAATAAAGACACGTCTGTGAGTTAAAATGGAAAGACTGAAGTACATATTTTATGACCGCTCAATGCATTAAAACAAGGGTATGAACCTTAAAGGGCATCCCAACAACAAGCTTTGCTGCAAGTGACTTGTATAGGAGCTCTGGTACCTGAAAGGGAAAGAAAAATATTATTGAAATGATTAAGGTCAATATACTTCCCTTAAAGTTATTCAAAAGAGCTGAGAAGTTGAAGGAAGAGCTCAGTGGTTACCTTTAGTTGCTCTAACGATACTGACATGAGAACAGAACCATCCCGGTGCAGGACACCTCTATAATCCACCTGCTCACCCTGTAAATCAAGGAATTTAAGTTTCCACTTTGCATTTTTGCAAACCCTAATTAGAACAATTGGTGGACAAATGGTATAAAGATATTTGAGGCTGACCTCTTTTTGCACTGGAAGTTGGCCAGTTCGGCGTTGGAAATCAAAATAGCGTCTGTGTTTTTCTTCAAATGGTGCCTAGCAATAAAAATTTCATCAAGAATTAATCAACAAATCTAGTAGACATTCTGCAGTACCTAAGCATTCTAATACGGCAAACACAATATAGAAGCATACCACTCCTTTCTGTAGTTGAGATGCTTTCATGCCAAGGTTGGCCAACCTTCTGCAAGGATCTATCTCCAGCTCTGGTGGTTCTGTAAGTGAGACTCTTATTGTATCACCCAAACCATCCTGCACACACAACAGCATTCTTGATTCTACAATGAAGACGTACATGCAATGCCCTCTAAGATCTTATATCCAGGAATAAATAATATGGATAGCTTCAACAGCAGACATTTATGAACACAGTAAAAACATTTTCACCAAAGGAAAACTTTCATCTCAGCCTCAGCAAAATCTGACTTGATCTTTTTTTAAAAACGCTACTACCTAATGAAGTGTTTAAGCAAAAATCATGTTCGTTGCTTCAATGCAAAAAGAACTTATAAAACTAAGTTGCCACTACTTAATACAAAATTATGATTCCAAAAGGAAGTAGGTTGAAGTTTGATTATTTGCTCAATGTATATCAAAGGGCACAGTTCTCTCTTTCAGGATCCCACTTTGGTACGATCATAACTGTTGATTGCACCATGACATGTAAGATTTCTAAATGGTCATTACTCATGCTCAATATACAATTGGCATTATGATGATACCTGAAGAAGAGTTCCAATGCCAATTGCAGATTTCATACGGCCATCTTCACCTTCTCCAGCTTCAGTGACGCCCAGGTGCAATGGATAATCCCAACCCTGAACATACATTTCTGCTAAAAGAAGACGGTACGCCTGTACCATCACAACTGGGTTGCTTGCCTTCATTGAAAAGACAAAATTATGGAAATCCAATTTGCGACAGATCCTTGCGAATTCAAATGCAGATTCAACCTATTTTATAGAAGCAAATAACATTGATGTGTCAGCCTCAAAGTAGAATCAATTTTTAAGTTTTCAGCAGCATGCAAGGAAATAGATCTTCACCATTCCCCTAGGAGAGTCTCCATAATAGCTCATTATACGATCTGAGAGGCTCCCGTGGTTTGTACCGATACGCATTGCCCTTCCATATTTCTTACATTTCTCAACCAATGGTGTAAAAACCTGGTGATGTAAAACAGGAGGACTGTCAACATCCAACGTGAGAACATCAACGAAAAAAGAGTTAAGTGTTGACGAACATTATATACTGCTCTACCAATTTTATGACGCCGAATTTATGATTATAAACTAAAAGTTCTTTTTTGCATTTTTTGGTCAATCCCTAGGCCGAAAAAGCAATATGCAAATTAAAATTCAAATAGCTCGTAAACTGATATTTGCTGATTTACCATCAAAGAGCTAGATTACCAGAGTATCAATTGGTTTCGGAACAGAAATTTCTTAGGTAAGAAAGATCTTGTAAGATTTCAGGCTGGTACTAAAGCCTGTAACTTCTAAAACGTACTAATGCACTAATCCAGGATAATTCCAATGAACTCCAGTCACAGGCTTATCTGACTCTGAATGTATAAAATTGCAGTAATTATGGCATACCATAGCCACTATGCCTACTCAGGAAGTGTAAAAATAAGGTTTAACTGAAAGAAGCTAAATCAAATTGAGCCAAAAACACTCTATAAAGGGCCATTGAGATAGAAAAGTAGTTTTACCTGCTCAATATGCTCAAGTTCTTTCTGATAGTCATCTTCTGTGTATTCTAGCGTCTCAAACTGTGCCCGCCTATCAGCTGCAATGAACACCATGGTGAATCCAATATTGTTGTTTAATCATTCAAAATTTGGAGGTAAGCAGGGCAACACTGTACCAAAATTTCCTGGGTTGACACGAATCTTGTCAAAGCACTCAGCCACTCTCAAAGCAACAGAAGGAGCGAAATGGATATCAGCAACCAAGGGTATATTATAACTGCACAAACAGGATAGAGCAAGATAGTTGATCAGCATGAGACTCATGCAACCCAAGTTTCTCATAGCAAATCAGACTTACTTTTTCTGCACAAGAGAGTTCTTTATTTCAAAGCACGCATCAGCTTCTCTCTTTCCTTGAACTGTTATCCGAACTATGTCTGCTCCCTTGTCTGCTATTTTCATTACCTATCAAAAGTAGGGCAGTTAGTTTCACCAGAAAAATGCAAACAAAACATAGACTATTAACGCAAACTTGAAATTCTTCTACGAATACCACAAAGTTGACTCTCTAGACTATTAACGCAAACTTGAAATTATTCTACGAATACCACAAAGTTGACTCTCTAGTTGATATTTTAATATCAATGAGTAACGCTTCACAGTTTGACTTTTGACTTTGGAGTCTTTTCGAATCATGCATATCAACTCAGGCAGTCAGATTTTAAGCCTTTAACTCTTGTTGATCGTAATTTTGTTAACATCAGCCACATAGTCAATCAAAAATTCAACTCCATGAAAAAGAAAGCAGTACGATATGATGATCCTGACACAACATGAAGAACAATGGCTTTTTTATTGTATATTCCTTGCGTAGGCTTGCATATGAAGAGTTGGAAAGGAAAAAACTATAAAGACCTGTTCAACTGTTCCAACTACATCCTTAGTATCAGATGTCGTCATAGTCTGAATTCTTATGGGATGCTCACTACCAAGAGGCACATTTCCCACCATCACTGTTCGTGTCTTCCGCCTGACTGTCTTGTGAATGGATTCGCAGTACTTTTGTCTGGGAACTACATGTAGAGAAACATTGGTTAGACATTAAGACAATCAAACAGAAAAAAGGGTGAGAAATTACTAGCCACGACCTTCAACTAAAGCATCGTTTATGACCAGATAAAGAAACAAACTCAAACACCAACTAGTTATCTCAAGCAACTATCTTTTCTTTCAGCACCTCAATTTTGATACTACTAGAAACAAAGAGCATTCAAAGGAGACAAAGTAACTTCAAATCAAGTTTTACCTAACAAAGGGCTTCCCTCTGAGGCGGGCTGAAGCTCAACAGTAGAGTTGCGAATCATAGAAACTCTTTTGCGACCAGACTTGATCCTCTTCAAGTCGCAAACCCTCACAAAATCCAAGTTTTTAGCAAATCCCAAGCTGGAGTCCCTGCTCTTGAGACCCGTAAATGATGTGGGCACAGCTCCAGTCGCCATTTCGACCAAATATCACCCTCACCAGTCTATTTCCACAATCACATAACAAAAATTAAGCAACCCAATACACAAGACATACCAAAACAAATAAAAGTGGACGAAAGTCTGCATCTTTTAAATGATCTTCCAATTCAGCATACGATTACATAAACAAACAAAAGCAACCAACAAGAATCACGTGAGAAGGAAACATAATATATCTCGACGACCAGAACTCTTCAAAAAGCAACCTTCTTACCCGAATTCCCCACACCAAAAACCCCTTGGGAAAGAGAGAAGAAAAAAAATGGTTTCAGAAACAACCAACAACAAGAGAGAGAAAGAGAGAGCAGTTCAACGTGAATTCACAAAGAGAACCTTAATTATTATTACCTGAAGAGAAGCAAAAAGACAGAAGCTTTAAGATTTTCAGACAGTGAATATTGAAAGTGAAGGGAAGGATCTGGAGAGAGCAAACTAGTGGTGAGAGAGTGCTCGTCCTGGTTCAAGTGTTTGGCGAGGAATTCAAAAGCAAATGAATGGATTTCTATTTATTGAGTTTGAAAAGAACGGGAAGTGCCAGTATTCAGTAGACGCCAAAATGGTATGGCGAGCATCTTTTTGTACCGATCCAAGTGGACGGCTGCTGGAAAATCAGAGGTTTAATTTAAGGCTTTTGTGGATATTTGTAAACATCTCCTTCATGATTTGGTTATTCCCTTCTTTGTCCCCGATCCAAATAACACCGTCAGTCAAAGCTTATATTTAAACATTAAAAAATATAATAAACCTAATTTTTTAATTTTGTGAGAGTAAAATAAACCTCATTAATTATATACAATTTTTTATATTTAAAAAAAATTATTTTTATAACTTAAACCCGTAATCTTTAAATCATAAAAAATAACCTTAATCCTTACTTAAAGTTAGTAATAAATGTTATTTTATTTCTGTATTTATACTTTATAACTAAAACTTATAGGAGTCGTTACAAGGGCTTAAGTGCAAAAATAGAGAACCTACAAAATTTAGGAATCTTTGGAGTCCCATTTTGTTAATATACCATACATACCCAAAGCCGAAGGGAGCGTGGCGGCCTCAGACTCTCATTCCTGACTACCAAATCTCTTAAATTTGAAGTCTCATTTGGCTGCTCCGTCTTGTATCATTAGTCACGTTATTTTATTACATAACACTAACATCAACACTATTTTTTATTTTACGTATTAAAATAAAAGAAGTTAAATAATTTCTTGAAACAAACAAATGTCCACTACGTAAATGAAAGTTCAAAAGGATTGATTTGATTTGATGGCTAATGGCAAAATCACATGTATGATTTGAGTATGTAGTATGTACTATGTGTACATTAGAAACACCCGCACACCCTCTTGTCTCTGTCCAATCCAAGGGCAGCTAGACA
>JANIMX020000242.1:2304149-2320082 GCA_024582655.2 Erythroxylum kunthianum | reverse complement strand
TTGTTTGTAAAATACAAGAAAATTGTTGCGTACAATTGTTAACCCTCACCCAACCCTTGTACAGCAGAGAGATTGAGTTTGTTGTATTAAATTATTTTATAATTTTTTTTGAAAAACTTTAATTCTAATTTTAACTAGAAAGTTTATTTCCTGTGAAAATAAAGAAAAACTTATTTCTAATAGATGCATTTGGATTTCTATTAAAATTTTCAATCTTAGTAGAAGAGAAGGATGTTTTTTTTAATATATATTTTGTATGCATTTGAAGTTTCTTATATGAACAATTTTAATTTTATCACTTAACGATTAATTCCTGAATTCACATGGTAAGAAAAAAGACATAATGGGAAGAACAAAAAGAAGCGAAGCATTGGTTTTTGAAAAACTAGGCTACAAGACGCAAGGAATGTGGTTGATGTTAAAAGAAGACAAAAGAATCAAGATTAAATTGTTAACCAATCATGGATTTTCCAATTTATTTCTTGGTATAAAGACAAATTGAGCAGGACATAACTGAGAATATTTATCAGAGTAACCCTATTTGGTACTCTTGAAAGCAAATAATGTAGAACCAGGAGGTTGGACACAAAATACAAGAAAGCAGAACCAAACCCTCAGCTGGCGATGAACTAACTTGGTGACAGTTAATAACATATACGCATGGAGGTACCCTAAAATGCCAGGTCAGATAGCAGATACCTATATCCTCTGCCGAGTCAATCTAAAGAATCCTCAACAACCCATAACAGCACAGTTGTACACGAACACCCCCACATGCTCCTTCACACCAAGAACCTTCCAGTCCAAGGTTCCATTCTTGATTGGTGTCTTTGGACACCACGAGTTAAGCACAATACGTTCCTCATCAGGGCCCCTTTGTCCACCCACAACTAGAAGTTGCTCTCCACATGCCTTGAAAGCCAGGCCCCAACCATTTGAAGAATCAGCTCTCACAGGAAGCCTACCCAAAACATGCCAGGTGTTCTTCACTTTATCATACTTCTTCACCATGTTAGTCAAATGCTCAACTGCATATAGCTCATTATCTACCACTGCAACAAGAGGAGGAGCTTCTGTGGCTCTATTAACATTTGGGTGCATACCTTCTATCGTCCTCCACTTTCTTGTGTCAAGATCATACTCTTCCCCACACGTCAATGAAACAGTGGGACTTGACATTCCACCAATTACGTAGAATTTGCCATCCATAAAAAAACCAGAGCACAATCTACGTTGTGAATGCATATTTGGCAGCACTTCCCATTTACCTGTCGTGGAGTCATATCGCTCAGCTGAATTCAAAACATTTCCATTCCTATCAGTCCCCCCTGCAACAATGGCGACAGAACCATAGCTACCTGAAGCGAACAAACATCGGGAACGGTTCATCCCTTCACACTTGATCCAAGCACAACATATCAAACTATACTTCCAAATAGCAAAATCAAACAGCTCACGCCCAAAAACCAACAATTCACTCCCAACAGCCAGTGACTCCTTATCTGCATGATTGAAACACTCATCGCAAGGTATTTTTGGCAATCCCATCCATATCTTTCTTATTGGATCGAATGCCTCCCATCCCCTCCTTGGATCGCAAACTAAATACACCCAATGCTCCACTATCCCCAATTGCTTCCTCAACTCATATAAACACCCACTTTTGATTAATCTGTGTAACCTTTTGTTTATGCATGCCAATGAAGCATAGTCTGACCTAAATGCAAAAGCAAGACAATTCAAAGCAACATCATCAATAAGACCAGGGAGAAGCGAATCACTTGATCCAAATCGCAGACGACCATCATTTACTCCCCCCCTAATACTTATTCTTGAATAATTCGTTACTTCCTCCTCGTCCTTCATCAAATACATATTCCAAAACAATATTTTCTTATGTAATGTCAACAAATCTCCACTATCATCCCAAGTGAACTAAAGAAATATCCACAAAGGGCCAAAAGAAAATCAATCCCAAACCAATTCCAAGAAAATCAATGTAATCCCAAAGTTCCTTTCTTTCCTCCCAGTACCCGGAAAACAAGTTCCTATCTTTACACGAAACCAATCTCTTTCTGTTTATTAGTTCCATTAATTCAACGAATCAACTGTGCATTCACCAACTTCATCCTCGGGGCTCAACCTCTGAGGCAACAAATACAAATCAAGTGCCATTCTCCAAGCAAATTCGAAAAAAAAAGTTGTAAAATGGTCGAATTTATAGTTATCAACTTCAACCTAACACATAACACCAATCGTCAAGCAAGATGCAACAAAATTTCAGCTTTGTCATCAAAGTTACCGAATTATGTCCCTCAATCCAAACAGATACTATCACCTGAACAATGAAGCAAACAAATCCAAATAGAAATTAATTAAAAACAAAATCTAACCAACGAGACAAAAATCACTATAACTAAACAGAAACAAACAATGCGTAAACTAATTAAACAAAAATTTAAAACCACTAAGGGTCCGATCCAAATAGGAGCAAAGCACAGACAGGCTCGAATCCTAACCGGTTCGTTCGCCGGATCTCTCCGGCTTTGTTAAAGTTGCACTAGGAGTATTGAAGGAAAATGAAAATCAGATGAAGTACCCCAAAAAAAGTAGAGATGGAGCGGATCTCGGGTTTCGGGTCACCTGAAAATTCGGCGAAATAATTTTGAGGCCGACATGTCGCCGGAGTTCGGCAAGCGGAAATGAGTAACAGATGGGGTATCAGAGATAGTTTGGAACAGAAGACAAAAACTGATTCCTGATAAAAGAGAGAGAGAGAGAGTAAAAAAGTGTTGTGTTTGCAACATGATACCTGAAGCTTTAAATATTTCCTGTTTGGCCCTGCCTTCTTTCATTTCCCCATTTCTTCCGTTTCTCTATCCCCCGTCATTGACTTTAAGTTCCTTTGTGCTTAATGCATCTTTGTTTATATATCTATTTTTATAATGTTTTAATTAATTATCCAAATTTTCTGATTAATGATCCATAAATAGAAAAAAAATGCCAAAAGATATAGAAACAAAATAAAGGTACTTTTTGGAGTAAAGTGAAGTAGGTGCGTGGCTCCACTCACGACAATAACAAACTTTGTTTTAACTGTTTCTGCGCCTCCATTTCTGTGCTGTATCAGTTTCAGAAAATCCAGGCTCTCTTCTTGATTACATCTCTGACACTCTGGTTTTTCCGTGGCTTCTTTGGTTGTAATAATACTAAATCATACCTCTTTCTTATTCACTTTCACTTTCAGCACCTTTTATTTTGGATAAAATCAATCAACCCACCACCATTAGGATTTATGGAACATTAGTCGCAAATATACTCATTATGTTATTTTCCAAACACAAATAAAAAACGGGACATATCAAAATGGAAAGGTAAAAGATAATGAAAGAGAAATCCCAAGATTTCATCGTAAACAACTCCTAGTTTAGTTAAAACAGTTGGCTAGTCTGAGTCAGGGGAGTCATCATTTTTACTGTCGTCAGATTCTAAGAAATGTGAATGCCATTTTCACTCCCATCAGATTCAGCAGGAGTGATGTGTGTATTACTTTCAGTCGCATTGGATTGTTTACATGGCAGACGACTGCGTTTACACCAACATAGATACTGAGGTATTGGCCCATCTTCTCCTATAACCCATGTGTGATTAGCCACAATATCCAGTGTCATCCTCCGCAATGGATCTGCGCAGTAAATACAATAACAGAACGTTTAAAAGATGTATCAAGGAAAAGGGCAAGTGAATATTGCTGCAAAATGATATAAAACTACTGTGGAAACTCACAAATCCTACCACCTCAGCTGGTTAAGATATGTCTAAAATGAAAGCTTGCAAAAAAGTAGATCCAACAACCTTTGCAAAGAAGTCCTTCCAGTAAGTCCTTTAGCTGCGGATTCAAACCATGTGGGAGTACTAAAGGGTTGTTAACAATCTGCAGCAGGGGAGTACAAGCATTTTGTTAGACAATCAACAAAAGCAGACCAAAGCCAGTTTAACTTCAGACCAACATCCAAAGATAGTCATTTTGGAAGCGAAGGAAAACTTGGAAAAGGATGTCCTTGCCTTGTCGTATGTATCCTGTAGTGTTTCTCCAAGAAAAGGGTATTGTCCCAATACCATACAGTACAATGTCACTCCAACTGCCCATGTGTCTGCTACTTTGCCATGATAGTTTAGACCTGTTATATCAGAATCAAACATACTTGTCAAACACATCCTGGCCATTCTCTTAGACATTTTCAAACTTTAGAGAATTATTTCTAAGCTTAGCATAGAGCATAACCTAGGCAGCACTCTGGTGCAGTAAAAACAGGTGTTCCAGGAGATCGACGGAGCTCATCATTATCATTCTGAGGGGAAAAAAGGCATGGAGTATAAAAACCATTAGTTGATGTGTTTTTCTATCATCATCTCTGACTCTGCAAAATCTAGACAAATACAGCAGTAGCACCAAAAAGTGACCAAATAAACTAATAGGCATACAACCAGACCCGTAGGAAACAAAAGGGCAGAGGAAAAAAGCATTATATGGTGACACAGATGTGTAATTAGTTGAAGTTGACTATCAACCAAAACCATATCGGCACCAAAAAGTGACCAAAGAAACTAATAAGCATACAACCAGACCTGTATGAAACAAAAGGACAGGAAAAAAGCATTATATGGTGACAAAGAATTGTAATTAGTTGAATTTGACTATCAACCAAAACCATATTGGCCAACGGAGTAGTTATCAGCTACCTAATTCTTGGCCTGTCAGCCAAACACAGCCTGATTCAGCACTACCAGACCAAACATAAACCAGCAAAAATAGTATCCCGCACCAAATTAACATAAGTTTCAATGTGGGATCACAAAAACATCAAGTATGAAAATAACAAAACATAGACCAAAAAACATATTTTTCACATAGACTGGTTGATCTACGGCGTGGAGAAGATAAAAGAAGAACTTCGAAAAGCATAAACTCTAAGGTAGGAGCCAATAATAAGC
The DNA here is from genome assembly GCA_024582655.2 of Erythroxylum kunthianum. Taxonomy (NCBI): domain Eukaryota; kingdom Viridiplantae; phylum Streptophyta; class Magnoliopsida; order Malpighiales; family Erythroxylaceae; genus Erythroxylum; species Erythroxylum kunthianum. Next base: position 2,315,087 of record JANIMX020000242.1, on the reverse strand, counting down.
AACCACAAGTTTATCAAGCCAGAAACCAACTGAAATGATAACATAATTTCTCTCCTAACTAGTCACTTGTGAAAATTAAATTTTCCCTCCTAAAGCATAGTTGATAACATCAATAAACAGTAAATGTAGAAATTTAATGCTGAATCAAGTATGAGATACAAACTAGAACGTGCTAAACCCTATCAAACACCCGTTGACCCCATAAAAGAAAACAAAACACAAAAGACGTACAAAAGAAGAAGTTCCATCTCCATGGACAGAAATGCATCATAAATGATCTACCTTTGTACATATGTTCAAATAGGAAAACCTCATAAAAGTCTCATCACCTCTTTCATGACAACGTGAATCAATGTGGATGAAATGAAGTATGAAGCAACTTCCTTACCTCAAATACCTGACTCACACTGAAATCTCCAATCTTCACTGTGCCAGTCCGCGTAACCAATAAATTGTCAGGCTTAATATCTCCATGCACGACATTCTTTAAAAAGGAAGAAACCTCAGTATCTTTGTGAATCCATATCTCCCAGTATCACAGAAGGAAAAATATTTACATGTCAAATGGAAATGCAAGAACAGCTTTCACTGAATATCCTGGAGTAAATTTAGGGATTGTACAACTTAAACCAATAAATTTTTTTCTGAGCTCTTTCAGATACCAAGAGCATAACACTTCATATTAACAGAAGTGAAGGACCTGATAGAAGCTCCATTCTAATTCCCATCCAATTAGAAGTGAGGTTTCTACTGACTTGCAGGTAAACTAGTACAATAATGTATTTAAGCAAGTTGGTAACTCAACAACTATAAAGGTACGTGAGTATCAATACAATGCCACTGACTATATTGCAACTGCTCAGACCAAAAGAGGGTCAAGAATGGAACTCAAAGCTTTTGGTAACATTTTCACCATCAACACAAGCAAACATAATGTCCTCATTGTCAGCCATCTATTACCAATGAGGCTTATGAAGCAGAAACAAATACTATTCACTATGGAAGAAGATCAATGCTCTAAGAATGCAGGTGATAAGATGAATAGAAAAGTAGAACATGCAATCCTGTTATGCAGAAAAGCAAAATTGTGACAATGCAATATTCAGTCAAAGCATAATGCACAACATAAGTTATTAAGGTCATACATGGGCATGGAGATACATCAGCCCAGTTACTATATCCCTTAAATACTTTCTAGCAGTAATTTCTCCAATTCCGCCAGGCGGACCAGAGCCTTCCCAAACCCATTTTCCATCGACGTATTCGAGAACTGGAAAAGAAGAAGAAAAGATAATGGATCTTCAATCAATCGTAAAGTTAACCTGGTAATTCTAAATCCATAATTATAAATTTAGCACAAACCAGAAATGAGATCAGAGAAGACTTGGGCAACAACGAAAAGAGAAGATGTGGTTATACATACCCATGTAGAAGTGATCTGTGTTCGGGTCATCAATCACCTCAATGAGATTTACAATGTTAGGATGGTGCAACATTTTCATTATCAGAACCTGAAAAGCAAAACAGTAACATAAAAAATATTACTCAATAAATCTACCTTAAACATGCAAAGGGAATGTTTGTATGGTAAACATTATAGCTCTTCTAAGGGAAAACGATTCAACAGGACATTCGAGCATAGCACCATCTATTTGAATATATCCCGCAAGTTAAAAACTATAAGGCTAATTATGTATCTTGTGCAAACAACCTAAAACTTAGAAGTTCAACAAATTACGGATTCTGAATCAGGGTTAATGATGTTAATGCCATCTCCCCTCCTACATCAGAAGGTAAAATCCAAATTAAGGTGCATTTCTCAACATGTTTTCACCCAATAAATAATAAAAAGGAACTGCAGAAGAATACATTTTGCCAAAAGACAATATCTAAATGACACAGATTGAAACTATAACCAACAACAGTAGCCACCTACCTCACGAAGAACATCACTCATTGCAGTCTCTGAAGGTGCAACACGTAGCTTCAATAAATGTGACTTGTGGAAGGCCTGCAATTTTGAAACAGAAATTCGTATGTTGTCAGCATATAGCCTTTTTATAGTAAAAATTGCCACATAAATATAAACCAAGTCATCTTCTATCAATTCCATGTCAATGTTGACTACTTAAGCAAATTCATATTGCTTGCCATCTTTGTACTAAATTGTACAATTAAAACTAAATCATTCCCAGATAAGCTCAGCGATTTGTAGATAAATGTGACTGGCTAAGCAGCACCCTAATTGGAGAAAACAAAGCAACAAAATTTCCTGTAAAGCATATAACCTTATTCTCCCAGAAACTTTAACTTTTAATATGAATGAAAAAGATTACCTTAATGGCATAATGGTTTCCATCTACACTACTTCGATATAAGACCTGTTCCACAAGAAAATAAAAATGCTCAAGAACTTATTTCTTGCAATTAGTTATGTAACACAACATCTTCCAGAACCATGCTTACCACTTTTCCATAGCTTCCAGCACCAATCTTACACTCACGGACATATTCATTGATCATTTTATTACCATTTTCATCCTGGAAAGGCATCCGGAGAAGTAAATTTCAATTATTTGGAAATATAAATTAGTAGTGTAGGCAAACAAAACATGCACGAGCATAAACATCACAAAATATAACAAAGAGATCTAATAATGAAAATGAACAATATTCTAATGTTCAAAAATAAATCTTATGCATTCAAACAGTACACAGCATCAACTGGAAAACCAAAGGAATAACCGATCTTGAATTTGCAAGTACAAACATATGAAATATAAGCAAAACAGCCTCTAAATAAATAAATATGTGAATTCTGGGTATAACCTCCGTGCGAATAAGTTTGTGTGTTTCCTTGACAGGAAACTGTCTGCAGATCATTCCATTCAGCTCTCTAAACCTTAAAATCTCCTCAGAATGATTGACATAATTTGAAAGCTTGCCATCATCCCCATAAGCAGAGTCAGTAATGTCCCCATTATATGAGCCATCATATTCATCATCAATTTCTTCATCTAACAAATATTCTTGGGAGAGATTATGATTCCTTAAAGAAATGGTCTTCGGTCTTCGTTTGGGTTTCCTCAAGAAACCAAAACAACTACAACAGCCCATTGATCGGGCAAACGTATAGCCTTTACTTAACATCAAAACTGTCAAACCTTGAAGTACTTACTACAAGTGCTCAGCAACTAAAATTGAACGGTCACCAGATCCTGAAAGTAAGGCAAACCCCTTAAGTTTGCCTATCAAAAACCCCACAACTTACCCAGAGAAAAAACACATTTATAAAAAGAACAACTTCATATTCACATTATTCACCATTTCACCTAAACAAAAGCCAAAGTATATTAATTGCGGAAAACGTACAAGATGGCATAAATCATAATTGAGCCAAATTCAAACAACAAAACAAGTAACCTTGAACCTGAATGAAGAGAGGGAGTGACGGGCGGGCTTAAGCCCCAAAGGGTCTGCTATTCCAAAGGATGCCATTCAGCCAGATGGGAGAAACAATTCATGGTACTGAATTCATTGCACTTGCTACAATACATGCTGATATCTCCAGCTTTATTATATCCAGCAATCAAAACCTCAATCTCCAGTCAGTACCAATCCATCAACAAATCGTTGACCTTTCTCCAAAGAAAAAACAAATAAACCGCCATAATTTGAGCAATAATCGAAATAACAAAATTAAAAGAATCTAATCAGAACATCATACAAAAAATATACCTTTTTCCCTTTGAATCCCTTCGTGTTATAGAACAAAGAAACGGGAAAAGAAAAAAAACCCACTTCTAATTGGATGAGAAACAGAAGTCTTAGAAAATAAGGACACAATCAACACAAAGACCGAGGAGATTTAAACCAAAATTTAAATAAAAACCCTGGGTGAGATTTGGAGGAAATCCTGGGAATTAAAAGTAACGGCAAGTGAAGAAAAGTCGAGATTTTTTTCCGACAGAAGGCGAATTCTCGTTTCTTAAAAATGGGAAATGGTAATTGTGTGGATAGTCGGAGGCAGCGGAGAGGCGGACGAAAGGAGAAAGAGAGAAACGGAGGTCGAAAAGACGCTGGTTTTAAGCAAAAGAGACGACGAAGAAGAAGAAAAGAGTTGCTGGCTTAGGGGTTTTCTGTTTCTCCACCCGCGTGTTCGTTCACGCGCCCCCGTTCTCTCTCTCCCTCCCTCGTTTCTTTTTAGTTCTCTTTAAAAAAATTATTGTTCTTTTTCACTATTACTAATAAGAAATTTTTAAAAAATAACAGTAAATATTTGTCATTATTCCTACCCAGTGCTATTAAAAACACAAGAGTAACCCATTTTTAGTAAATAACCAAATATTGCCTGCCTTTTGGTTTAATAACCTTTTTCTTTTAATTATTGATTAAAAAATTCAATCAATTTAACTGGTTCAATTGTAACAATTTTGAATCATTTAATTCTTAAGTTTTGGTTTTTAACTTTTTAATTTAACTTATTTTAATAACTCTTGTTATTAATCAGTTTATTATTAATTAACCGACTAATTTTTATAAATTATTAAATTCTTATAAACTAAAATAAATTAATCAATTTTTAATTAACAACTTTTTTTTAATTTTTCAATGAATAAGAAAATCTCTTTCGAACATATTTTAAAAATTTTAATTGTATTCAACCTTTAATCTATTTTATGACGATCTAATAGCGATTAAATTTTTAAAACCCTAATTCTCTTATATTATCGGTTTAACTTTCAGTCCAATTTTAAAAGCATTTGTTCCACCAATCAAGCGCAAATTTGTCCAATCCTAAATTTAAGACTTAATATAAATTAACTTTTCATTTTTTTTATATTAAAAACCTCTTATTCTTTTCTTCTACATCAATTTGAGTTTGAAACCTAATAAGTAAGAAGTCAGTCCTGTTTCTTGTTTATTAGACTATATTTCTTATAGGCTAAACAACAAATAAATCTATTATGATTCTTGGGACTTCCTTTTATTTATTACCAATAACAACCGTATAAATATTTTATTTTAAAATGTAAAATATAAACGATGTAAGTGATTGGAGTATATTTTCTAAATTAAATTGAGAATTAACTTAAATTATAATTTAAGAAGTTTATAAAAAAAACTAGAATAATAATAAAAAAATATGTGTGCGTTGTCAAATTTCAATTGATCAGAAAGTACTTTGCTTTTATAGTAATTTAGGTTCGTCGCTTTATCAAATGGGTCATAGTCGCGAATCTGGTGAGTCCAATTCCAATGTTATAATGGACTTGCATCGGTTATTCTCTGCTACATTATCGTCGTAGTAGAATATAATGTTTAACAGACCTACCCACCTTATTCTTGGTCGGGGACACGTTGGGACAAGACACTGGTGCAATAATACGAAATCACAACTCCAATCATAAGATACGATAAGAGTGGGGAAGATATGTAAAGGAAAATATATTAGTTCATAATACTATATAATAAATAAATAAAAAGTGTAGTTATCTGGGAGTCAATGATAATACTTTTTAATTACATACTTTACATGAAGATATGTAGTAAGTAGTAACTTCCAATAAACATAAATATCCTTGTTTGACTTTGACACCCTTAAAATTGAAAATTAAATATAATTGATATTTTAATTTATTATTATGTTTCAATTATTTAAGCAAGATTAAAATGTAAATTAGGAACAACTCAAAATTTATTGAATTTATATTTTCCATTTCAATACTCGGAACTTCAATTCCAACACCGTGACATTACTAGCAATGGTCTGGGAAGGCCTGAGTTGAGGTTTTGTCAGTTGTGTGTTCGAAACGTAACAAGACGCGCATTTCATTTACATATCATCTGAACTGGTCCACAAAACATCACAACATGGGGTTATCGGTACGATGAAATGGATCTTTCGCAGGTGAATGCCTAGACCAATGGAATGCCTCACATCCACGGCAAAAAAAGAGAAGGATTTCTACTTTTTTAATATTTTAATATATTTTTTCAGAACGCACATTCTAATTTTGATATTTTTCATAGTTGTTCACATAATTATATATACAATTCAATAAAATAAGCGAGAAACAGTGCAAAAAATTTTAAACTCTCTACAATAAAGACTCAATTTTTTTACAAAAATCTCAAACTCTCAAGATAATTAAATAAACTCTATATTTCACATCCTTAAAATGAATAAAATGTTTTTCTATAAATTTATAATAAATTAATGACCAAATAAATTAAACCACCAACTTTTATCACTAATTTATTAAATTAATAGGGTTACACCTTCTTTTACTAAATCCACTTAATTAGTGGAGAGTTATTACCAATTCCACTAAATTTATAGAGAATATAATCTTAACACATACTGCAATTTGATATCACATCCTTGACTCACTTTTTAATTCCATTAATACATGTTCTTACCATTTGATATGTCACTAAATAATGATTTTTTTAAATTAACAATTGTTTTGACGAGTTTTTATTTTTTGTTTACAATTGAAATAATCAATTAATTATACATTTCTAATCATATTATATTATAAGGATATTTTAATCATTCATACAATTATTCTATTTTATTCTAATAATTACAATCAAATACTTCACTATTTTTAATTTTTATTCTGTTATTTCACTAATTATTTTGTTCGTTTAATCTCTATATATAAATCACTGCAACCAAACGTAGGCTTATATCACCAGACCCATTCCTCTAATCCTGTCCTAGCATGGATTCCCTCGCTAAAGCGATATTGTTGTTCTCATTCCTCCTCTGCTCTCTTCCCGTTCAATCCCGCCCGCTACAGACGGTCGTGACGGCGGTGGACGCTCCCATATCACCTAGGCTGAAGGCCTTACTATCAACGGTGTGCAAGAAAGCCGACGAGTTTAACATCTGCATTCAAACCTTGGAATCCATTCCTAAGATATCGAAAGCCACCATCCTTAAGGATGTCGAAAACATCGCCCTCCACGCAGCGATAGATCAAACCAGAAGGATGCAAGATTTCTTCGCCGTTTTGTTCAGGAGCGAGACGGTACCAGATTACAAGGTTGCCTTGGCGACTTGCGTCGAAGCTTTTAAGGAGGCAGAGGGTTGTTTCCACATCGACGGCGTTAAGGATTTGGCGGTGCTGACAAAAGTTTTCCGAGCTCGGAGTGAGGAACTGAAGTGTGAAGAAGACTTGGTGAATCACCATTTTGATTTTGCAAGTATTAAGCCGAAATTGAACAAGTGGATAAATTACTATGGAGTTGCATACAATGGTGTGGACGCTGTTGAGAACCCAAATACGTCACCAGAGCTTACGTAAACAGCGAGCTTACGTCACAGAGATAACTTTTTTATAATTTTTTTTAAGAAAAATGTTAAGTATAATTAATGTCTACTCTCGCATTGTTGTATTATAATAAGATGTTTCAGTATGTGTTCTTTTACAGTACAAGACTTCTCTGTGTTCTTTTTGGTAGAAAAAGAGCTTTAAGAAACTAATAATAAAATAAATAAAACAATTGCTTATGTTTAGAGCTATTAAAACTAATAATTAAAAAATTCGACCAATTCAATTATGTTTAGAACTATTAAAACTAATAATTAAAAAATTCAACCAATTAAAATATTTTTGGGTTTGATTTATTTTAATAAAATTTGTTTTTAAAAATCGATTAGTTTATTAATTAATTAATACTTTTTTTAAAATTAATAAATTCTTATAAATTAAAATAACTTAATTAATTTTTATTTAACAATCTATTTTTAATTAAACCTCAAATTAGTCGATGAATACAAATAATTTTTAATTAAACCTCAAATTAATCGATGAATAAAAATAATTTTTAATGCATATTTCAAATTCTTCAAGTGTTACCGTCTAATTTTTAAAACATTGATTAAAATCATATTAGTTAGATTATCAATCAGAAGCAGGATTAAGACTGTTTTGGAAAGCAATCTACAAATGAAATCCTGAATATCACTAGTCAAGTAAACATAGGCTAGTAAACTTATAAATCTCGTTTCACTAACGAAGAAAATGAAAAAGAATAGAAAAGTAAATTTCTAATAATGAAGAAATTGAAAAAATAAAAAAGGAAAAAAATAATTAGAATAAGAATAAAATTACTGAATTATGCATATTTTGTATATAATTATTAAAAAAGAGATTAAACAAGTTAATAATTATGCTAGTATTTGATATCAAATATTAAGAATAATAATATTTTTACTCATATTTAATTATTGTATGATTTATTTTATAAATAATTAAGAAAATATTTTTATTTTAAAAATACTTAATCAAATTTATTCTTCAATAATTTATAAATTATTAATTTTAAAATAATTTGAATAATTTTTATAATCAAAATAAATTTAAAGAATTACAAAATCTTTGTTTTAATATCCATAAAAAATAAAATAATTATTAAAGAATAATATATATATATATATATTATGTGATTTTGATAATAATATTTTGATTTATTATAACATTTTGATAATATTATTATCAGCATATTTTGACAATATTTTAATATTATCTTACTCACTAATTATTTTCAGTTTCTTTTAAGAATAAAAGTCCGTATCATTCTCTATTTTATTTATTTCCAGTAACTAATCGAGTAAAAGATAAAAATTACATTCCTATTTGTTTACTTTTTATTATCAAACAAGGCCTTAGAGTATTCAACAAGAGTTATCTTACAAAAAGAGGGGTTAATTATTTTATTTTAGTTCTCTTATTTACAAAATTAGTTGTTTCTTACAACATTGACTAATATAATTGACATAATGTTATTATATATCGAATTTTTAAAAGTTAACAAATTATTGTTATTTTATTATTTTCATTAGTTGAAGTTGCAATCCAACAAATCAAATATTTTATAAAAATAAAATATTAAATATTAAATAATAACAAATATCATACCAGTTCGAAACAATTTAAAACAAATGCATTATATTTTGCTAATAAACTATGTATCAACAGTGAAAACATATCGTGTACATTTTACCTTTTGAAGAAATTAGGGTTTTGAAAAACAAATATAAAACTTAAAATATGTATTTAAATGCCACATTCAAATCGCATATAATATTAATTATTATATACAATTAATTCATTTAAGTTTTACAAATATTTAAAATTTTATGTTATCTCATTTCTCAACTGTTAAGCTGAACTATTTTTTATTTTTAAAAATTAAAAAACGTATTCATTTGTTGTTTTAAAAAAATATGTTTATTATTATTTTTGAAAAACGTATTTTCAGTTTAAAAAATTATAACTTTTTAAATATATTTTATAAAAAAACAAATTAAATTTATTTTCTAAATTCGTTTTAAAATTTAAAAACAAAAAAACAGTTTTATTTGAAAATTTTATAAAATAATTTAATATGAAAAAAATTATTTTTATTTTCTTTAATTTATTTTTCTTAAAAACAGTCACACTTGAAAAATTAACATAAGCCACTTTGTTACTCAAATCATAAGTTCCACAAAGAAATGGAGACTTTAAAAATGAAATAATAAAGAAAAATAAGTGACATACGGTTCTGTTTTTTTTGTTACGAATTTTAGTTTTTCATTTTCTATTTTTAGTTTATATATTTTTAAATAAAAATAAAAATATGTTTGATTGTTAATTTTAATATAATATATTTTTTTATTATAAATGATGATTACATATGAGATAAAACTTAAAGATAAATCATTTTTAATTAATTAAATTTACTTTAATATCTTATATAATATTTATTAATAAATTATCAATAAAAAGTATTCTATTTTATTAAAATAAATATTATTAAAATTATATTTTATTTTATTAAATCAAATTTTTATTTAAAAATATATATTTTGAAGATATTTTAAATTTATTAATAACTATTAAATTTATTTTATATTATTAAGTGCAAAAAGTTAATTAAATTAATAAATTATTCATAATTTAATTAATTAAATATAATATTAAATTAAAATATTCATAATTCTTATTAATAATTAATAATATATATATATTTAATTAATAGTGATCAAATTATATAAAAAAACAAAAACCACCTTTCATAGTTTTCAACGAAATCCAAAAACTCAAACAAACCAAAATTTTACTAATATATATTAATTAGGGTCAACAAATATATATTAACAATTATATGTTCACGATAAACATTACAATTTGATTAATATTTTGTAGACCTATCATTATTATTACTGCAAAATTTATTATAGTTTATTATTTTTAAATATAAAACTAAGAGATGAAAGACTTAGATGATTTTGACGTGTTAAGAAGAGGCGCCTAGACGCTCAAGTGAAAAGATGAGAAAAGATCATACTCAAAGACTAAGAAAAAAAAAAGATTTAAGAATGATTAGAACGAGGTGATCAAAACTGATATAACAATGTTAAAACTTACTATAGATATAACCCGTAAGTAGAAAATTTTAACGTACTAGGATTCAAATAAATGATCACTTGTAAAGATTCTTGTAGTTATTAATTTTTTTTCTTCTTATAGTTAGCATAAACTTGTAAATGTGTAATACTTACCTCTTAAGAATTTAGCTTAATTTTTTTGACCTAGCTTGATTTAGTAGTTATTATTATTATTAATTTTTACTAATGATGATTATTATTAATTTTCTTCATTCTTCTAGACAAATGTATAAAAGAGAAAGAAGGTGAGATCGGAGTTGAGTAGAGGGCCATACGAAATGAAAGGCTTTACCATACATTTGGTTGATGTGATTCATATACAGAGACAGAACAAAACAGAATAATTGGAGACAGAATAGAACAAAAATTAGAGACAATAGAGTGTTTGGTTGCAGTAAATAAAATAGGTAAACTAATATATGTCTCGATGACAGAAATATGTTTGGTTACAATCGACAGAATAGAGAAAACTGTACGAATGACTAAAATAT
>JANIMX020000242.1:2103712-2118230 GCA_024582655.2 Erythroxylum kunthianum | reverse complement strand
TCACTGCCACGGTCGTTTCTTCATTGCCAAGAGCGTGGCTTCAGATCCACGGTCGTGCCTTACATTTCCACAAGCGTGTCTGTTGATATCACGAACGTGTTTACTTACTTAACGATTCCACAATCGTGGCTTCAAGTCCATGATCGTGTCTTCACAGTCTAATGATTCCCACGATCGTGGCTTCAAGTCCACGATTGAGTCTTCACGATTCACCAGCGTAGCTTCGCATTCCATGATTGTGGCTTCGCATTCCACGTTCGTGGCTTCACAGAATTTAAGTCTCAAGATCGTGGCGCCAAATCCAGGATCGCGGAACACTCCTTCAGACGAACGTAGTTCATCTTCTCCAAAACGACACTTCCATATTCTTTTTCTCCGGCACAACACAAACACACATACTAACTTCCATATAATCCATACAATCTATCTCTTCCATACGTTCCAAAACACTCACAAATCTCTTGACTACAAAACACAAAATCACAGAACAACCTTACTTCTCAGGTTTAACAAATATCAAACAGAAGTGTTGAACACAGGCAACACAAACATACTCAAACTTTCAATACAATCCATACAAAATATACTTTCCATACCTTAAATCCAAGCTTTCACTTTACTCCAAAAGCTTCAACACTGATTTTTCTCCACTTCTTAAACACTTGCTTCCACTGATTCTTCGATCATTAAAATCCCCAAAATTCCTCTTCTTGCTTTTCTCACTGTTTTCGTCAGCTACACACACAAGGAAGAAGAAGATGACAGTCCTGCACATGTCACTTTTTCAGCTATATATTGGGCCCTTCTTATTGGATTAGGCCCAATTCCAATTTCCAATTCTCTTCCAAATCGATTTACGAAAAGCCCACAAATTTTTGCCACTCACATTTATACAAGTATTCCTACCTGCTACATTTAACAATTTCACCTTATTCTTAATCCAATTTTACAATTTCACACACACAATTGCACAATTTCTACTAGGGTAGGGTTCGGGTCATTACATGAATCTTAATTCGTATTTTATTTTAAAGCTTGATCATATTCTTATCGTATCTCTCGAATTGTTTTTAAAACCGATCAATCTCAACCACCATAGCTACACAAGAATTCGACTTCTAACGATATCTACAAAACAGGTTTAGAGAACCCTGTAACTTTTACAAATAAGGTTAAGCAAGAAGTGCTAGCTATATTAGAGTTTAAGCCTATTTATAATAAGTTTCGGACATTCTAATAATTTAATTGAAATTAAATTCTAATTTCAATTAAATTTTAATTAGAATTACAAATAATTCTAATTAAATACCAATTATGCCCAAATAAGATCAAATATTTCACATTCATTCTTATTTATTAAATATCTCATATTTAATCATAAAGTTTCTCAAACTTTACAATTAAGTTCAACTTGATTAAAATATTTTTGCTCTCTACTTCCCTTTCTTTATGTGTGACTCATTAGGTTCCCAAATATGTTGGCAATAATTATAAGTTATAATTCTAATTCATAATTATAATTAAATAAATTAAAACTCCTTTTAATTTATCTTTAATTCTCCAATTAAACAATTTATTATCATATATCAAAATTGGCATCTAGCAACGCATCAAGATCACTCAAATATTTAAGAATGTCAAAGTAATTTTGGCTAACCTTTCTGTGCAGGATTTTTTCGTATAATTCAATCATTTCAATATACAATGTTTTGATTAAACAAAACATGAAATTAATGTCTACTCTTTTTTAGCTCAATCATATTAGTTCTCTATCATTAACTATTGATTCAATTAATGACATTTGTAAACTATTTACAAATCGTCATTTCATCTTAGACAAGGATTTATCGAATAAATACTAATCAAGAATAACATAACATTTTTCCTAATTACTTTAGGGTGATGAATCATATCTTTATCACACAACTGCCTCCATATAATTCAAGCTACATCCAATGACTACCGATTAAACAACCTACAATTAGAATATATCATGAGTAGTATCAAAATATAACAATTCCTATACAAGATAATTTTGAAGACATCAAGTCAAAGAATCACTTATACAATCATCACAATATAAATTTTTATAGACATACAAGTAACGTTCCAAATGGATTTCTCATGCTGGGTTAGTTTAGGGAACTTGTTATCTAACAAGCTTCTACACGCTTGTTTAAGTATCTTTATACTTTAGTTTATGAGATTGACTACTTTCTTCATGAGAAAAAAAATAAAATGTGTGCTAGTCTTTTCACTTTCTATTAACATCTAGTTTTAATAAACTGATGACTAAGAAAATTTAGGGATAATACATAGATGTAATATGAATCTTATAATTACAATCTCATTACAATTTTATTTGCAATATATTAGTATCTTTTGAACTTTATCATGTACATCTAAACATGTATAAGATAAAGAATGTCTTTAAAATATTTTATCACTAAACTATAACCAATCGATTGAGTATAGGGCATAAACTAATAAATATTTCCAATAATTAATGGCTAGAAAATTATGAACATTCTGATTAAAAAAATACAATAATTGCAATAAATTAATTAAAAAGGGAGCCATAATATTCCTATTTAAGTACGTTACTTGACACACAAGTTGAAAAATCAACCTTTAGAAAAGAATGTCATGTTTGGTGTTCTAGAGATAGGTCCCGATCATGTGTAGTTTTAATTCTCCTAAGTTCGACCCCTTCACTTTCTCAGGCCACCATGACTATTAGAAGATTATGGGCAGACCGCAGAGGTGTAAAACAAAAGGACAAAGCAAAGCCTATAAAATTCAATTGCTTGTGTTTGACCGTTTTATGGCCTAATGGCCTTCCCAATCAAATCAAACATACTTTTTCTTACGAAACATGTAAGAGATGTGCTTACAAATACGGAAAGAGACGTAACCAAAATGAACAGTGACCAAAATTTTCAAACCTCTTTAGCCGCTAAAGAGGATTTGTTCAATCTGACCGTACAATGTAAGGATCCGGCAATGATAAAAAAAAGTAATATTAAAAGTACAAACTGTAGAATGGGAAACACACACATATATATAAATATAACAACTATTGAAGAGTCAGTATGATATGAGAAGCCTGGTCACAAGATTCTCCGTACTACCCTAAATTTCATGTTTAATTACTAATTAGTGATAGGATATTTTTAAAAAATAGACTTTGTTAGGAGAATTAATATTAATATCTGGATATGATCACGAGTAACGTTTTGATACTTATACAATTAATATGTTCGGTGTGAACAAATCATAAAATATGAATTTTATACAGGATTTTTAATTATATTAATATGGAGTGAAAAGCAAAGCCAAAAACAGACAAATTTGAAGATATTCATAATGAACGGCCACCACAAAGACACGTTATTCAAAATTGGAAAGGAATGTCCCCACTTCCAACATTTCCCATAAGAGTTCAGTTCGAACACATTTTTAATTTATTTGTTGACCTTTTTTCTGAAAGAAATGAATGCAAATAATTAAATAGTGCAACATTGAAATGGTTCTACTTTATCCTGAAAATCAGAAAGCACAAGATTTTGTCTTTTTAGATGAAACATCGAAAGAGTTCACTTTATCCTGAAAATCAGAAAGCCAGAGATTTTGTCTTTAATAAGTTAAGCCGCTGACATACAATATTTAGGATTAAATCATTATAAAATCGATTAAAGAGATAATAAAGAAAAATTTAAAAATTTAATTTATTTATTTTAATTTATAAAAATTTATTAATGTACAAAAATTGACCGATTAATTAATAAATTTATCAATTTTTAACAACAAGAGTTATTAAAATAAATCAAATTTAAAATTTAAAAATTGAACTCAAAAATTAAAAGATTCAAAATTTGTTTAGCATTATTTGTTTAATTAAGGCTGCCAGCTCAACCCATTTCACTTATTACTGTATGTTTCACTTCAGACTCTGAATATATATTTTGTACTACGGTTTTGGTTAATTAATGAATGAGTTTTTCTTGGCTCTTCTCGAAACTACTATGTTCTTGCTTATGGTATCAGAGCCAAAACAGAGATCGTGAGAACTTAGATTCATTCATGCTTATGTAATCAAACATACTCTTACTTCTATTCTATTCTTGTTGTTGCTAATCTCTAATGGATAATGAATCTAGAAACGTAGTTGATAAAATTAGTAGATGCGTTCATTTATAATACGAATGCTAGGGAACTCTAGAATGAAATCAAGGAATGATATGGGGAAACAAATGGACCGTTGTTGTATCATATTCATAGGGATATTACCTCTGTTTCTCAGGGAAATCATGGATTTGCTCCTTATTACACTAGATTGAAGAAACTGTGGGATGAATTGATGCCTCTGCCTTCTTGTAATTTTTGTACTTGTTGTGGTTGTGGTGCTGGGAAACAAGTCACTAAACAGGCTAATCAATTAAAGTTAATTCAGTTTTTGATGGGATTAAATGAGTCTTATGATCATGTTAGGAATCAAATTCTGATTATGGAATCACTTCCAAGCATAAATAAGGCCTATGCAATGCTATTGAGAGTTGAAAAATAGAGGAATGTTCAGATGAGTATCACAGATATGAAAGATAACATTGCTATGGCTGTTAAGGGACCGAGGGATGTGAAAAGTATTTTTAAGTCTACTGATAAAAAAAGGTGATAGATTTTATGATCATTGCAATAAGTATGAGCATCTTAGAAAAACATGTTTTAAATTGAATGAGTTTCCTGATTGGTATAAAGAGCTTAGGGCTCAAAAAGGTAATAAGAAGTTTTCTGGTGGAAATAAATTTGCGGGAATGGTGGAAGATACACCGATTGGCGAATTTAAAGATTCCTTTAGTGAATCTAAGCAAGTTGGAGGAGATAAGATGTTTGAAATGTTTCAGCAATTTCAGAAATTCATGAAAACTAAACCCTTCGTTGCAACTGTTGGTTCAGAGAACTTTGTTGGTTTCCTTGACCATGCAGGTATATCTCTACACTTTGCTTTTGCTTTACTTGAGAAATATGATGTTGGTTCCTGGATAATTGATATCGAAGCGTCTAGTCACATTTGTTCTGACCTTACTTCTTTTGATAAACCTATTAAGTTTTCTACACCTGTTATTGTACATTTACCTGATGATAGTAAAACATATGTCACCCATACTGGAGATGTTGTTTTGTACTCCAATTAACCCTTCATAATGTACTCTATGTTCCAAATTTTAAGATTAATCTTTTTTCTATGCAAAGGCTCACAAAAACCTCTTATTATCAAGTAATCTTTTTACCTACACATTGTGTTTTATAGGAACTTCAGACTGTTGAAGTGCTTGCTCTTGGGAAAGCTTATGGAAATCTATATAGACTTGATAGTCTTAGTTTTGATACACAAAGGTTTACTAAGTTTCTTTGTAAAAACATTCCAAGTTGCCATAATTTTTTTGTTAAAGCTGGTACAAATTCTAGCAAATTGTATCCAGTTCTCTTGTTGATTCAATTCATTCTAATAAAAATCCACCATGACATTTCTGGTTGGGCTATGCTTCTCATCATATTATGAAACATATCTCCAGAATTTCTTATGACTTTGCAAATCATATTCCTTGTGAGATTACATAGGTTTAGTTTTCCAATTAGTAAGATTTCCACTCACACATATTTTGAAATAATATACATAGACCTTTGGGGACCCTATAAACAACCTACTCTCACATGGGCACACTATTTTTTAACAATAGTAGAGGATTTATGTAACGCCCCAATACCCCCTGAGAGGATACCGAGTGCGTCACAACACTCACATACATGTATATGCAGCGAAATCACAATTCAATCAAAGCAATACAATTGCAGCGGAATATAAAAAATCAAAAGCGTGGTCTAGCCACTTTTTCTCTAATAACAAAAACTTGTAATATAACTGTTCAGCCTTGTAGGCCTTTACAAAAAATTACACCAAAGTTTAACAGAGAGTACATGATTAACTATTCAGCTGGCCTGTGTGATCTAGAAGTCCCTACTTGCTCCTTACCTTTGTTCTGACCTACACGGAGAAAACACTCCGTGCTAAGCTTTCGCTTAGTGGGAAAGACATAAATAAACAGAAATAAAAGAGGGAAAGACATCCCTCATCATATGCAGTTATCACAATACAATTATACATTACAGTATACATGATTCACATGTATGCCACATTTTATCAGTTATTTCAAAATTATCACACAAAGCCTGCACTGCTTAAAGACACATGAGTAACGGATCTCAGATAATAGATGATGACTTACAATCACCGAATTGGAGGCATCGCCTCACACACATATAACAGATGATGAATCGAGGTCACCGAATGGAGGACATCGCCTCACATCATAACGCAACTGCTGACCCTTATAGGCATGCCTATTTACCCCTAATTAGACTTGATAGACAAATTTTCACAATTCACATGTAGCACACAGTCACCGAATTTTTCATGTTCACAAGCATATACACATTGTGAATTCAATCATATTCACATTTATGAATTATATATCTTGATCTCACATATGCCTCATTACGCTCAAATTGAGGCTTAATGCACCATGAATAAAGAAAGAAATCAAAATGAATAGAATTCATTCCCTCTCACTTGGACAGATTTTTGTCCTGACCTTGGGGAGCCATTTACTCTGTGTAAATGGGATCGTTAGGGAAAGAGGTCATCTAGACACTTGTTCCCCTGCATTTCATATTTGTAATAACATATGATTTATCCTATTTGGCCCTCTACAGACGAAGTTATGCCTATAATACCCTAACATGTTCACAACTTCTCTAGATCATAAGGCAGATTCGTTAATATCTCTTTCGAGTCCAATTTTGAACCTCTTAGAGATATAATTAATCTTCATGTACTTGATAAGAGTTGTAGCCTGACTTTTCTAGTTTCCAAATAAAAAAAATCACCTCATTTGGAAGTCTACAACTCAAGATATTGCCAATTTACTAAGTCTAGTAAACTAAACCTGATTTCGGGTTTAACTTCAAATTAACCCCAAGAATCTCTTCAAGATCTAATTAACCTTCAAATCCTTGATAATAGTTGTAGCCTTACCTCTCTAGTTTCCAACTCAAAAACAATCACCTCATTTGGAGGTCTACAACTCAAGATATGGTCGATTTACTAAGTCCTAGTCAAACTATCAAAGTCAACCCGAGAAGGTCAACTAAACCCGATATTGGGTTTAACTTCAAAATTAAACCCGATGGATGAACCAATACTGGGTTTCACCCTAAAATTAAACCCAATGGATAGCACCCTCTAATTAAACCTGATATCGGGTTTAATTTCACATCTAAACTCAATTTTGGGTTTCACCTACAACGAAACCCAACGACACATTTCGGCTCTAATTTTCAATAATTTAGAGACAGAATCAGAAGTTGTGTTCTTCACAAAATTTGTATACCTATGTGTATAGTTTCTTCTGTAAAAATATCAGCCTATTTGGACATATAAAACTCAAGATATGCTCAAAATACTACCCACTAGTCGGGAGAAACCCTACAACCGGGACAGAAACATAGAACTCATTTGGATTCAAATTTCAAACCACTTCTAAGTCGAATCAGACCTTGAGTTCTGCACAACAATTCAAGACATATGTTCCTATTTTCTTGTTTCAAAATATCAGCCCATATGGATGGCTAAAAGTCAAGATATGCTCAAAATACTTTACTATGGTCGGATGAAACCCTACAACCATGACAGAAAACTGAACTTACTTAGAACCAACTTTCACACCATTTCTAGGCAAAATCAGAACTGAATTCCTTCGTATGAATTCAAGACCTACATGTTTAGGTTACCTAGTTCAAAGTTTAGCTTAATCCAACATGCATAGACAAAGATATGACCTCTGGACCAGTACTGGCCAGTATCCATATACGACAATCAGCATTAAGTCCATACAAAGCATATATCTTTCCATACAAATATAAAAAAGACTTTCCATACCTTAAATCCAAGCTTTCTTGAGCACTTTTCCAAGTTTCTCAAACCTTGATCTTTGCTTTTCCTCGACTGATTTTTCACAGCTTCAGTGAAAATTCTCCAAGGCATTTTTCTTCTTCCTTTAGTTTCACTTCTGCTCTCACTCTAATTTTTCAAACCACTATTCGAAATTAATCCAAGGTCTAACCTTGTCTGAACCACTTTTTTTATATTTGAGTTTTTTGCCAGACACTTGTCAAATTTTAATTGGGTTTTAGCTTTTCCCATGCATCGTCCATTTTGCATGTAACCCGGTATCGGGTTAATTTTCACAACTTAACCCGACAACGGGTTTCATTTCTGCCTCAGTTAATGTCAGTCCTTATTTAGTCAACCCAATTCAACGTAACTCGATATCGGGTTTAATTTCAATATTAAACCCGATGTCGGGTTTCATTTTATTGCTTCAATCAAACGTACTTCCTTCAACCAGTCAACTATAATGTAACCCGATATCGACTTTCATTTTACAACGTAACCCGATGTCGGGTTTTATTTAGTTCTTCTTAGAATGCCTTTCAATTAAACTAGATGTCGGGTTTTATTTCTCCCAACAGAACCCGATGCTGGGTTTAATTTCTTTACTCTCTTATTTCAATTTATTCCACATACGTAACATTCTCTCATACAGGATTTACACATTGCTTCAATAATTTATCTATCCATTTTAAGCTCTTTCACATTACTTCATGTCTGTTTTGGTCCAATTACCGTTCCAATTACACATGTATTTTATGTTGTTCACCAATTGAACATATAATTGATCAATTAGACATGTATGAAACATAATTCATCAAACATTGACCCTTATTGCTACTAGGGTCCAATTCGGGTCATTACAATTTCACTCGATCTACTTGGACTTTTTTTTATTCAAAATAAAATTCAAACTTTTTCATACATTAAAAACTTTTTGTGCATGGTTAAAACACAATTATCTATTGAGGTAAAAACGGTTAGGAGTGATAAAGGTAGTAAGTTTATTTACACTGGTTGTCAAGAACTTTTTGCTGATAAAGGGATTTTACATCAACTTAGTTGTTCTTACTCACCTTAACAAAATGGAGTTGTTGAACGCAAACATAAAACATTGTTACAACTTGCTAGAGCTTTATTATTTCAGAGTCAATTACCCAAGAAATTTTGGGGTGAATCCATTTTAACTGTCACTCATATAGTAAATATATTACCCTCTTCTGTTATTAATTGGAAAACCCCATTTGAGTTGTTGTTTCATAAGTGTCCAGATTACAATTTCTTAAAAAAATTTGGTTGTCTTTTCTATACCACAAATGTTCAACCTTATAAAGAAAAAATTTCTTTTAGATCTTTTAAATGTATTTTTATTGGTTATATTTATGGTCAAAAGGGTTACAAATTGTATGATTTGCAATCTCATAAAATTTTATGTTCTAGAGATGTGATTTTTCATAATCACATTTTCCGTTATGTTGCATCTGTTCCTATTGAAACCCCTTTACCCTTACCTATTTTCGATGTACTCGACGACGTTCCTTTCACTACAGATTCTCCCTCTCCTTCACCTATACCACACTCTCCCTCTCCAACACCTTCCTCTTCCTCCTCAATGTCCATTACAACACTTTCTTCTCCTGTTGCACCTATACCTCTAAGGAGAAGTTAAAGACCAACCAATAAACCACTTTGGCTTCAAGATTATATAGCTACTATAATGGTCCCAACAGTTATATGTTATGCTTCTAATTTGATTCTTGTTTTCTCAGGTAAACTCTATCCTATCAACTCTTTTCCTTATGTTTCTCCTACTGCATTTAATCCTTGTTATTTAGCCTTTTTAGTTAAAGTGTCAAGTATCCCACAACCTGTATCATATCATCAAGCTAAATCAAATGTTAGATGGGTAGAAACTATGCAGAAGGAGTTACAGGCTTTAGAGGTCAATGATACTTGGGAACTTACTTCTCTTTCTGCTGGGAAGAAGCCTATTGATTCAAAATGGGTCTACAAAGTTAAGTATCATCCTGAAGACAGACAGTGTTGAGAGGTACAAGGCTAAGTTGGTTGCTAAAAGATACAATCAAATATATGGTTTGGATTATCTTGATGGTTTTTCTCCTGTTGCTAAACTTGTTACTGTCAGAGTATTCCTTACTATTGCAAGTTCTTTCAATTAGCCCATTTATCAGTTAGACATCAATAATGTTTTTCTTCATGGATTTCTTAATGAAGATATTTATCTTACACCTCCTAAAGGGTATTTAGCTACTTTGCCTGGACAAGTTTGTCGTCTTAAACGGTCTCTTTATTAAGTAGCATTATTTGTTTAATTAAGACAGACTGCCAGCTCAACCCATTTCATTTATTACTATATGTTTCAATTCAGACTTCGGATATATACTATGTACTACAGTTTTGGTTAATTAATGAATGAGTTTTTCTTGACTGTTCTGTACGATTAAATCGACCGAATAAATTAAATTTTGTAATTATCGGATAAAACAACGAAAGAGTTGTATTTATCCTGAAAAATCAGTAGAAACAAAAAATATATATGTACCAAAAGATTTAATCTGGTCTCGGATTGTTGCATTTAAGGCCCAGGGTCTATCTTTTTGTGATGGAAGGCCCACGACCAATCGTTCTTCGAATTTTTTATTTATATATTTAAGACAAGCTACGAAGCCCCCAATACATTACTCTCTTAAACCCAGTTAGGAGGAGTGTTTCGCAGCTTCAAGACGTTTCTCATATCTATCACTCCTTGATAAAAGGGTAATTTTTAACCTAGTGTTTACATCCTTCTATAAATTTAATACTAAAATTTTAGAAAGTACAAATTAAATTTTACTTTTTGACAGATATTAAAATTTAATTTTATATTAATTGAAAAACTAACAACAATATAACGCCGTTAAATTTTATCAGACAAGCGGCACCATGGAAGAGCATGCGGCTTCACTTGTGCGGCATTTGGATAGGAACAGCTTGAGATCCGAGGATTGGGCTGAGGTTGCGGAGAAAGTGTCGAAAATGTTATTAATTTGTACTTTTTGAAACGTTAAGATTAAATTTATTGAAAAATGTAAACCTTATGATTGAAAATTATCCTTTCGCCATCAGTCATACTTGTTTGGCATTAATATTTAAGATAGAATATTTAAAGACCCAACAAGGTTATTTAACTTTTATTAAAAGTATTTTTAACTCTTCAAATTTCATTTTTGTTAAATAAACCTACAATTTGTAAACTATAATTAAACATTCTTCTTCATCTAGAGTGTTTTAGTCCTAATTAAATTAAAGCAATAAAAGGCATATTAGGAGCAGTCCAACCTAGATACTATTGGAAATCATGACTTATTCTCAAAGTTTAGAAGAAAACAAAATTTTCATTATTTTCTGAAAAATTAAATCAGTTTAATTTTATAATATAATTAATCTATAAATACCATAAAATATAAATCAGAATTTATTATTTATTATTTATTATCAAACTTGATTTATTTTTTATAATTTATTTTTTAAACTCATATTTGAAATAGGTTAATGACAAACTATAATAGCTTCATAAATGTCCTGTTTCTAATATTATTAACACAAATTAATTGAAAATTTTATAAATAATATAGAGAGGGCTATGCCAAAAAAGTTAGTTCATGGAAGGCTTACACTTTTTTATAATAAATTTGAAAATTTTAGTTGTTTAATTGAGATGTTAATTTTTAATTAAGATTATATAACTAATTCTATTTAAATATCAATTAGGTTTCAATAAAATACTATTGAACCAAGGGAAGTTTTAATCAATGTTTTAATAATAATAAAATATAATTATTACTAATAAATTTATTATTTTGATGAAAAATAATATAAGAATAAAATGAAGTAATAAACTTAAAGAAGATAACTTATGACGTTCATAAAGAAAAGTTGAAGTTTCCAACCGTCGAAATAAAGATCAAACCAATAACAAAAGAAGGTCAAGACTTATCAAAGACATTCTTTATTTTGTAATACTAATTGTATTCTTATTTAATCACTATGATGTTCTAAAAAAATTACCATGTGTAAACATTTCATTTCACTTTATTGCACGAGTTTTTACATTTATCAAGAGGCATTAAAGTTTTTGGTTTTAATATAAAAATCTCTTGATCTTTTAAACAAACTTTAGAGAATATTTTGGGACGTGCTTATATCATAATTACATTAAACAAATTGAGTTTGAGTATTTGAAAATATTAAAATCATATTTTTAAGGATGACAATGGGTCAGGTTGGGCTTAGGTCCTCTTAAACCAAAGCCCAATCCAATATCTTCAGCTGGGTCCTGAGCCCATCTCGAGACCAATTCGGGCCCAAGGTTGTAGACTCGAGGCAACCCAGCCTAAGGTTAGATTGAGCTCGAGGCAGCTCAGCCGAGACGTCCCAATCTAAGCTCGAACCCAATTCATTGCGACCTGACTTGGTTTTTTATACAAAAATATCCCCCTTTCTTACAAAACAGAAATTCCGCAAATTTTACAATAATACTCTATTGAAGAAATAAGTATGGATACAACTCTTGCATCTCTCGCATTGTTGCCCAAGTGATCTCCTCAGTATTGTCATTCCTCCACTTCACCTTAACCATATGAATCTGATTGGACCATAACTGACGCATTTAAGAATCCAAAATTGTTTTTGGCTCCTCTTTGTAGGTTAGATTCTTGTTCACCTCTACATTTTGCGGCTGGGGTACATGTGAACGATAAAAAATGTACTTGCAAAGCATAGAAATGTGAAAATAATGGGTGGACTTGCGACATATCTGGAGGTAATGCCAATCGATACGCTACATTTCTAACTCTCTCTATTATCTCGTAAGGTGTAATGTATCTTGGAGACAATTTCCCTTTTTTTTTTCCAAACCTCATCACATCCTTCATCGAAGATAAGACACGAAATCAATGACTTAAAATTCTACGTCCTTATATTTCGGGTTCATATAACTTTTTTGTCTATTAAACTTTTAATAATTTTGAGAATTATTTAAAGTATCATCCAACCTTGATCAAAGATTTTTTAAATTAATATTAATCAAGAACATTGAGATATTTTTTATAATTACTTTAAGATGATAAATATTGAACATTCGACTACTTTCATAGTTTATATAGTACATGTCGTATTTAATAACTATCAATTGTGTTATCCTTGATTATAATAGAGTAATTTAAAAATATAACAATCTTTATATAAGATATTGTAGATATTTAAAATTAAAAAAATTAATTATACAACTATTTCTACAAATATTCAAGAAATGTTCCTTATAAAATTCTTAAATCGAGTTATTTCATTAAACTAGTTCTCTAATAATTACTTAAATATTTATTTAAATATTCTAATATTTCAGTATTCGAGAACGACTACTTTATTGATAAAGAAGAAATATAATATGTATTAGGCTTTTAATTTTATTAATATCTAGTGTTAATAAAACAACAATTAGATAATGTATAATGTAATATAAATTTTATAAATATGATATCTTTATAATTTCAAATTTTATCTTATAAATTAATTAATCAAATAAATATACATAAGATAAATGATATTTTTATTTAATTATATTGCAAATATATAACCAACCTAATTGAGTATGAGACATAAGGCAACAAATACTGCATATATGTCGAGATTGCTCTCTCTCTCTCCCTTTTTTCCACCAATCATGAAAAGAAAGTCTCTACTTATCCAACCTTCATGAGGTTCTATCATTTTCAAATGCCTTCGTCCAAATTTTACTACTCTGCTCTCAAAGCGAAATTGGTATAAGTGTGTTGGAATTGTAACATTACAATTTTTATTAGCTGAATAAATTCTGAATTAATGTTGTTTAATTATGATTTATTTCAAAGTGTAATCCTCAGTTTTAATTATGGATTAATGTGTTTTATTGTCCTTTATTAGGCTTTGCTACAAAGTTTGTAACATCTATTTTTTACATGCCTATAAAAGGAGCCAAGCATTAGTCTTGCAAATACACAAAAACAGAGAAAAAGAAAAAAAACAGTGGAAAAAACTACTAAAAATTATGCATTTCTTTTGTTTGTCTTGGGTAATAACGAGAATACTTTATTCAAGTTCGTGAAGAGTATTTTGTTGGTGTAAGTTACAAAATATTGTTGATTAGTTGTATTCTGGAGACAAACGCTGTCGAAATCACTACATTGTGTGAGGGCGAATTTATCTTAAGGACACTGTAATTGTACACAGACCTCGGATCGGATAATAGTTATTATTGTTTTCAGGTATACTATTTTAGGGTTAATATTTCTAATAAGTTCATATTTATTTTATGACATTATGTTCTAAATTTTTAGAATGTTTTTCAGAAATACCAATTATGTTCTTCCTTTACATTCTCTGTAATAACCCGAACCCTACCCTAGTAGGATTTGTGTAGTTGTGCATGAGAATGTGTGTGAGATAAGTTAAATGTGTTTGTGTGTTGGT
>JANIMX020000242.1:2037180-2050723 GCA_024582655.2 Erythroxylum kunthianum | reverse complement strand
AAGGGTGTGATTCAAAAACATCCCTTAGTAGCCCTCCTTTTCTCTCATCGCCCCTAGGCTGTCTTCAGGAGCCGCCGATCGGCCAACCCCATAAGTCCGGAAGCCATCTGCCTACGCGTGGAAGCCCACGTGTAACCACCCCATTCTGCCCCTTGCGCCACAAGCCTACGCGTGAGGGAGGTTGCGTCGCCCTTTCTGTCCTCTGTTTCTGCCGCTTGTCTTCTGGTCCCTTTTTCGGTTTGTTCCTGTTGGATTTGTTTCTGTCTCCCGTTTTGTCCTTGACTGTCTTCTGGTCCTTGGTTTCTGTCGCCCGTTCTGTCCAAAATATGAGGCAGATTAATGTCCCTCATCTCTTGCTTTGCCCGAAGATCCTCCATCTAGTGATCTCATTCCTGCCCCATCTTCATCTTCTAATCTTCCTATTGCTCTTCGGAAAGGTAAGCGTTCCTGTACCTACCCTATTACTTCTGTTGTTTCTTATAACCGTTTGTCTCCTCCTTTTTGTTCCTTTATTGCCAAATTAGATTCAATTTCCATTCCTAAGATTGTTGGTGAAGCTTTGGCCCATTTTGGATGGCGTGCTGCTATGATTGAGGAAATAAATGCTCTTGGTCATAATGATACTTGGACATTGGTAGACTTACTTGATGGCAAAATGGCAATTGGGTGTAAAGGGGTGTTCAAGGTTAAGGTAAATTCGGATGGTTCTGTAGCTCGTCTCAAAGCCCGTCTTGTTGCTAAGGGCTATGCTCAGACTTACAGTACTGACTATTCTGAGACTTTCTCCCTTGTGGCTAAACTCACTTCTGTTCGGTTGTTGATCTCTTTAGCTGCTACATTTGATTGGCCCCTACACCAGTTGGATATTAAGAATGCCTTCCTTCATGGTTTTCTTCAGGAGGTGGTTTATATGGAGCAACCTCCAGGTTTTGTTGCTCAGGGGGAGTGTGGGAAAGTTTGTTGTCTTCGCAAATCTCTATATGGTTTGAAGCAGAGCCCTTAGGCTTGGTTTGACAGGTTCAAACAAGTTGTATTGAAATTTGGGATGTTAAGATATAAGTTCGATCATTCGGTCTTCTACAGACGTTCTCAAATTGGGATCATTCTACTAGTTGTATATGTTGATGATATTGTGATCACTGGGAATGATAGTTCAGGGATTTCAGAGCTGAAGTCATTTCTTCAAACTCATTTTCAGACAAAAGATTTAGGACCTCTGAAATATTTCCTCGGAGTAGAAGTTATGAGAAACAAAACAAGAATCTTCTTATCTTAGAGAAAATATGTCCTTGATCTACTTAAGGAAACATGGAAACTAGGGGTCAAACCTTGCAGCACCCTAATGACTCCTAACACATATCTAAAGAAAAACAACGATGAACCCTTTTATGATCCTAAAAGGTATCAAAGACTTGTTGGAAAGTTAAATTATTTGACGGTAACTCGTCCTGACATCTCCTTTGCAGTAAGTGTTGCAAGTTGATTTATGTCAGCTCCTATTGTTAATCATTGGGCTCTTCTTGAGCACATTTTATGGTATCTCAAAGGGGCTCCTGGACGTGGATTATTTTATGATCGCCTTGAACATTCCAGACTAGAATGTTTTACTGGTTTGATTGAATCATATTTTGGTGCAGATTATACAGGTTGCAAAGATGATAGGAGATTGACCTCAGGATACTGTATATTTGTGGGAGGGAATCTGGTTTCATGGAGAAGTAAAAAACAAGGTGTAGTTTCTCGGTCTGATGTAGAAGCAGAATATAGAGCCATGGCTGACTCAGTATGTGAGGTCGTATGGATACATCAGTTGCTGAAGGAAGTTGGATATGAGCTTGCTCTCCCAGTGAAACTTTAGTGTGACAATCAAGCTGCACTTCACATTGCATATAATCATGTTTTTCATGAACGAACTATACACATTGAAGTTGATTGCCACTTTATTCGTGAGAAAGTTGAAGAAGTATTCATTTCCACAAGATATGCTAGATCATAAGACCAACTAGGAGATATCTTTACCAAATATTCTTTATCTACGTACGTTCAAGTTTTTTATTTTGGGTCATGTTTTCGGTAAGATCTAACATATATTTTATTCTAATAATAAAAATATTTTTCAAATTACTGTGCACGTATTTATTCTTGGAAGAGGCCGAGAGGAGAAGGGGGTATTCCAGTAAAAGGAAAGAAATAGATAGGCAAAATAGAGCCAGGAAAAGAGGTGAGATCAAAGGGAGGAATGTGTTTGGTGGCACTCCGCCTCTTTTGACATCCTTTGTCTCTTCCTCACTCACTCCTTCCCCTTTGGGCATGAGCCCCACGTTCTTCGTTTCTAAGCTTTTTTACTTTTCCCTTTCGCAGCGTACAAACCAAAAAATAATTTTTGCTAAAGGGAATTTACATATATTAGAAGATAATTTTGGTAATATATTTTTAGTATGGGAAACATATTTTTAGACATGAAATTTAAATTTACATTGTTAAAATGTTCATTCAATTTAAAGTACTTTAAATTAATATATAATAAATTTTAATGTTATAATTTATCATCTTGAATATGTAAAATATATTTAATTCTTATAAATAATTAATTCAAAGATAGGATCTTGATAAATTTCACCTAAATACAACGAAATGTAAAAGTTGAATATTATAGTGTAGTGTGAAGTCAATAAAAATATTTTAAATAGTTATTAATTTTAAGATCAAATCAAGTACTTAATATTAAAATATAAAATATATTTAATTAAAAGTAAATTATTTTTTTATCAAAGTTTTAATGCAATTAAAAACTATTTTTAATATGGAAGGGGTAAAAATTATGTTTTTATTAAAAAAAATTATAAATTAATTTATATGCTTAAAGCCATTAACATTGTATTAGAAGCACTAGAAAGAGTTTGAAATATTGTGAAAATAAGAGAGTAGTAAGTGGAAGGAACGCACCTAAGCATGAGGTGGGGAAAATTTTGTATAATAAAAGAACAAAAGAGTGACAAGACTGAAGATTATAAAGGAGAGCAGTGCAGTGTATGGTTGCTGAGCCTCTGACTCAAATGAGTCCTAACAACTAACAACACGCCCACGATATTTGCTGCCAAAGTCCCCTCATCACAACTGTCTCTCCTCTCCTCCGCTCCTTCACCTTTTCATCTGTAGTTCAACCTCTTCTCTGTGTTAGTGTTATTGCTTTATCTGCACTGCACTGATGAATCAACTCAACTGAACAAAACATTACTGGGAAATTAATATAACACTACCCTACCTACATCTGTGATTCATGAAAAGTTTAATATCCAAGTGCTTAACCTTTGGTCAATACCCGACTTATTGGTGGGTAATTATAACTTGGAAGAAAGAAATGGACAATGAAGATGTTTCCAGGTGGACCTTAGTGAGATACAACTTTGATGAGCTTGTTTTTATCTTCTTGGTTTTATTTACCTAGAAAAGGAGACGGTGAAGAAAGGCATGAGGTCTTTTGCATTCGTTGAAGATACCCTTTTTTGTCTGGCCCCATCAACCACAGTTAAAATGTATTCTTTTCTGATATTTATATTTAATAACGATCATGAATTGGTAATGGTAACAGAAAGATAAAGCTAAGCAAGGCCAAAGAAAGCAACAGAGAGTGTGAGAAAGAGAGACAGACAGAGATAAGTGTGGGTTATGCACTGTCTTGGTTTGTCCCCTCCACCCAACACAGTATCTTCTCTTTCCATCTCTAGAGTCGTGTCTAAGTCCATCACATTGGCTTTATTGCCTTTTGTTTATGTGCTTCTTATGCAAGTGTCTGTGTCTGGTGCTTCTGCTCCCTCTTCTCACTACCTGCAAATGGGTGAGGAATCACACTTTGAATTTCTTGTTATTATTTGATACCCCTTTCTTTTTATATAATTTTTCTCCGTTCTTTTGGCCTTTGTTCAGTAAACATGGCCTTTTTGTTGTTTTCTTTTCATCTTCTTGCACCACTATTCTGTTTTTGCCTTTATGCGTGTGATTTGACCTCATTTCTTACTAATATTTGATTTTTATCTTACCTTTGTGGGTGCCGTTTCTTGTCTCTTGATTAGTATATCTTCCATTCATACCGCTACTTTCTTTATTAATTCCTTGATTATTTTTTTGGTGGTTCGGTTATGTGGCTGTACTCGTATGTTTGAGCATATAGTCCCATACTCAAATACACAATCCTGGGTGGGTGTTCATGGAAATTGATCTGAACCATGCAGTGACTGAGGTGGAGAAGAGTGGTTTCTGTGCTAATGGAGACTCTTCATCTTCTTCATGTTCTTCCAATTCATCTCGGTCTCCCTTTTCCTCTTCCATTTATCTGGAGCTTTGGCATGCTTGTGCTGGTCCTCACGCTTCACTGCCCAAGAGAGGGAATGCGGTTGTTTATTTCCCTCAAGGCCACTTGGAACAGTTCTCATCTTCCTCACCCTTCTCTCCTACGGAACTCCCCACCTTTGATCTCCAGCCTCAAATATTTTGTAAAGTTGTAGGCTTGGAACTACTTGTAAGTACCTCTCCGGTCACCTTTGATCTTTTAATTCCTTTCCTTTTTTGTCATTCATATTAGATTCAGGCCATCACTTTCTGCTTCGTCAAAGTTCAATACTTTTATCTGATTCTTATATCTTCAACCAGGCCAATAAGGAGAATGATGAGGTCTACACTCAGCTTACCCTGCTTCCCCAATCAGAGGTATAACTATCTTCCAAGTAGTCCTCATTTGCTTCTTTTGGCAATCGTTTCCGAGTTTCACTTACTTTCCCAGAAGCAAAAGTTAGTCTTTTCTACTTATTGGGAGGTTAAATTATAACATTCTAGTTGGGTTTAGGATTGTTGAGTCGGGTTTAAAAATTGAAAATTTTCTCTGATCTTTTGTACTTCTTGGTTACTCGGTTTTACTGTTGGAGATAGTATAGTACAGAGTTTATGTCTTGAAGATAATTATGTTAATTTGTTTGATTTTTCTATCTGCAACATTCTCGGTATCTTTGTAGTTGGCAGGAAGAGTTTTGGAGGGAAAAGAGTTTGAAGAGTTAAATATGGATGAAGAGGGTGGTGGTGGATCACCAACAAAATCTACCCCACACATGTTCTGCAAAACGCTAACAGCTTCTGATACGAGCACCCATGGAGGGTTCTCTGTTCCTCGTAGAGCCGCAGAGGACTGTTTCCCTCCCTTGGTATCACTATTTTCATTTAATTGCTCTTCTGTCAGTAGAGAATCTAATCCTGCGACTGAGTTAGTATTTGTCATAGTATTGGTTAACAGATGTACCCTTATTTTTTTGCGTAGGACTATAAACAGCAGAGGCCTTCTCAAGAACTTGTGGCCAAAGACCTGCATGGAGTTGAATGGAGATTTCGACATATTTATAGAGGTGAATATTGATCTGGTACTGGGTTCAGTTCAATTGACTTGAACCCTATATATATATATATATATATGCATAGTTTAATGATTGATTTTCAGGTCAACCAAGAAGGCATCTTCTGACTACGGGTTGGAGTATCTTTGTGAGTCAAAAACATCTTGTTTCTGGGGATGCTGTGCTTTTTTTAAGGTATGCGTTTGAGATGATGATTCTTTACCTGGTTGGGGTTTACTCATCCTTTTGTTTAGTGATTAGTCTATCAGAAGTAAATCAGAATTAGAATAGTTGAAGTCATCACCTAAATGAAAACTGAAATGTGAAGCAAAGGCACTTCAGATCTCATTAGACCCTGAAATATACTACATATTTCAGTAGAGAAATGGTGTGCCAAATAGAAATAATGATAAGCAGAGAAGTTCCAATTGCTCTTGAATAAAAAGTGAATCTGATTTTTTAAAGTCATTCATGCAACCAAAAAGGAAGGAAAAGGTTGCAATTTTATTTGACAAAGAATTTTCAATTTTTTTTTCCAACATACTAGCTTTTAGCTCATTTTCTGTTTTCATATGATTTTCTTAGAGGTGAAGAAGGTGAGCTAAGGTTGGGGATAAGAAGAGCTGTTCGACCTAGAAATGGGCTTCCTGATTTGGTCACTGGCAATCAGAATTCTTACTCGAATGTTCTTTCTCCAGTGTTTAATGCAATATCCAATAAAAGCTTGTTTCCTGTTTTATACAGTCCAAGGTATTACTTGCATATAAATTGACCCTTCATTTGTAGCATTGGCTCTTACATGGAACGGCAGATAGAACCATTATTACTTCAGTTTGTGAATCTTCTTCCTTAAAGCCAAATTGTAACTTTGACAGTAATGTAGTAAAGTTAATTACAGCCAACTGAAGATGTATGCCTTCAAAGTGATGAAAGTACCAAGCAAAGAAAAACCTCTCACCAAGTATGAGACCGGTGGACATTACCTAACCTTATGATGAATTAGACCTACCTAGTTGCTTGATCTTATTTTTTCTATAAAATGAGATGGACATTCTTAGCTTCTAGTCACTGACTGGTTACTTGTAACAATGTTTTAATTGCTGATGCTAGTGCTCTTTGGGAACATTCTATGAATTTGTAGCTAACATCTTTTCACGAATCAAGCTGTAAATTTACTGGAGGTATGAAAATTATGACATACCTTTACATGACCCTGCTGTTCTTTGATGCTGTAATATATGAAGCACAAACAAGAACTTTCAATCCTAGGCATCATCTATTCTAGCTTGTTAAACTGATTCTGAGAAACTGCCTATGGTAATTTTAAAAGGTAAAAGAGTTGCCTATCTGGATTGAATGAAATGTTGCATGTGGAGGGGCAAAATGCCTGTTTTAAGAGGACATGTAAGATAGTCATCTTCAAACATGCATGTAAAACTGCTCAGAAACTATATAGTTTAATTATTTCCATATTTTTTATCTGTTTGCCTGGTATAATGTCAAAAGTAATTTAAATGGTAAATTTTATGTGCTATTAGATAATATCTAATATGTGCATATATATTTGACAGGGGGGTTATTATTTGCTATCAGAAAAATGCTTAAAATTGCTGAAATGCAGGGCAACTCATGCACAATTTGTTGTACCCTTCCAAAAGTATATCAAAAGCATAAGGAATCCAATCTGTATTGGGACAAGATTCAAAATGAGATTTGAAACGGATGATTCGCCAGGAAGAAGGTCTTGTATATCTCCCTTTGCTGGAAAATTAAATCACTTTCCTACTATGATTTTCAGAGATTGTAACTTCGCTTTGTGGTTTTGCATGTATAGTGGTGTTGTGGCTGGTATTGGAGACTTTGATCCATATAGATGGCCAAATTCCAAATGGAGATGCTTGATGGTGAGACAGAAATTTGTCACATGATTTTAGTCAAGCTGGATGATTATGTAAATCATATTTTTTTGTGGAAGAAAGTCACTATGTACTTTGAACCTCATTGCTAATAGCATATATCGTAAACAATGGGTGAATCCTGTTTTACCATACCATTCTCTCTTTATTCCCTGAGATGATGAAAGAGGAACATTTTAGAGAAGTCTGCAGCACCCGGTCCAAGCTCTGCTAATCATGGGTTTTATTGAATGATCCATGTCTATATGGTCTAACAACTTCAAATTGCCATCCAAAAGTCAAATCAAGTGATTAATTATTCATATTGATCCAATGATATTTCTTATATCTCAGAATGTGTGGGGATCTATATCTTGCTTCATTAAATTGGGAAAAATTCTTATGCGGCACTGGAAACTTGTTTAATTATCAGCTTCATCTTGCATATTACTGTTGCTGCATATGCATTCACCAATTCAATGTGTCCTTGCCTTGTGCAAATGGGCAGTAAAAGAATTGTAGTATAATTATTGACCTGAAATTCAGTGTTGTATTTAATTGTCTTATTTACGTCATTGAGCAGGTAAAATGGGATGAAAATATTGTCAGTGATCATCAAGAACGAGTCTCCCCATGGGAAATTGATCCTTCAGTTTCACTGCCACCACTAAGTATTCAATCTCCCCAAAGGCTAAAGAAACTGCGGACTGGTCTGCAGGCAACCCCACCTGACAACTCCACAGCTGGTACAATTCTTTACTTTAGAAGAAGGGTAATTGTTGGTTAATTTTTGGGGGAAATAATTGTTTGTTTTCTTGATTGACTAAATTGTGAAGCCATGCCATCTGACTTTGATGCCACAGGAAGGGGTAGGTTTTTAGACTTTGAGGAGTCTATGAGATCCTTTAAGGTCTTGCAAGGTCAAGAAAATGCAGGTTTCCTGTCACCCGTATTTGGGTATGGCACAGTAAACCGCCCTTTGGATTTTGAGATGCGAGCCCCCGCACATCAAAGTCTCATTTCACCTGGAATGGTGAAGGAAAATATCAGCAAGTTAACAAAGGCTTGCCCCACCACATACACAGGATTAGCGGAATCTGAAAGATTTCCGAGGGTCTTGCAAGGTCAAGAAACATGTCCATTGAGATCCCTGACAGGAAAATGTGATCTCAATCTTGGCGCTTGGGGAAAATCTGATCTGGGATGCAGTTCACTCCATATTTGTCAACTACCCGGACCTAATCTCTATTCACAAGCAGCAGAAAATGGGGGAAATACACTTTTTCCTTGTAGTGCCACATACCATTCTGGAGAAACTACCAAAATGCATCCTTATGTGAATAACTTCCCAGGAGAAAATGTCCAGTTCAATGCATCTTCTGTTGGGAGTGCTGTCATAAGGGATGAAGTTGGAAAGTCAAATCAATTGAGTGAGCATCAGCCAGTAGAAAAAAATTCCACTTCCCCAGCTATGGGGATTAATCTAAGAACTCAAAAGGACGAATCTTTTAATGGGACTGCCACTGGCTGCAAACTATTTGGGTTCTCTTTGACTGCAGAATCGCCAACACCAAGTTCACAAAACTCTGGTAAGAGGAGTTGTACAAAGGTAAGCTGCATTAGAAGAAAAGTGAAAAACTGACTTGACTTCTCTTCATTTATCCACTAATATCTACATAAATTGGTTATAGGTTCACAAGCAAGGCAGCTTGGTTGGTAGAGCCATTGATCTCTCAAGACTGAATGGCTACAGTGACCTATTGAATGAGCTAGAAGGACTATTTGGCATGGAAGGCCTTCTGCGAGATCCTAATAAAGGATGGCGTATACTATACACGGACAGTGAGAAGGATGTAATGGTCGTTGGTGATGATCCATGGCAGTAAGTCCTTGTGTGTAGATCAGCTAGTTAGTATATCGCCTGATTATGCAGGAAATAGACCATGAATTGTTAATGTCAATTTGGAAACAGAAGACATGCTCTAAAGATAACCGGTGCTAACTTTCTGAGATGATTATGCAAACTGGGTTCAAATCTTGGTTTTTGGGTATTACATAATTATTGCAGCCACCTTATATTTCATTATCTTTAGTTTCAAAACTAGGAAAAGATTCTACATTTATTAGTTTACATGAAAAAGACGTGGAAATAAAATGAGTGAAGTATGGAAAGGTGGTTTAATTGTGTCCTCTACTTCAAACTGCTTTGCAATGCTCTACTGCAACTTATGTGATACTTAAGCAACTATGAATTAGGCGTATGTTTTGTGGTTAATCTTAGGCAAATTGTGAGTCATTTGTTTGAGTCATCGTGCCTTATCGTGGCCATTGCTGGTGACAGTGAGTTCTGTGATGTTGTATCAAAGATCCATATATATACCAAAGAAGAAGTTGAGAAGATGACCATCGGCACGACTGGTGATGATACTCAAAGTTGTTTGGATCAAGCGCTTCTGATAATGGAAGCATCCAAGTCTTCCTCTGTGAGCCAGCCTGATTCTTCTCCAACTGTAATAAGGTTTTGAAATTAATATTTGGTTCGAGTATTATGCTGGCTGTATTTGTTTGTGCAACTTGTAGCTACTGAAACTTTAACCCGTATTCGTTCCATCAGTTTGAGTTATTTAGGTTATTTATTACATCATTATTAATGATCTGTGGAAGAATTTAAAAGCTCTGAAGCAGCTTCTTGGCTGACAACTGAAGTTTGTTGAACTATTTCAATCTGGTGTTTTTTGTAATGAACTATTTCAATCTTCTCATATTGCTTTGGAGTTGGCAACTTCTGGATGACTTTTCAGGTGTCTACAAACCGACTAAAAGCTGAGAATTTTATCTATACGTTTTTTGAGATGTCCTGAAAGCAAACAAAACTGAGAATTCTTTTGAATGTACCTTGACATGCTAAAAGAAGCCTCAAGTTAATACCCAGAAAAGGTCCAGCTCAGTTTCTGATGATCACATATACTGGTTTATTAAATCAAGAGAGGAGATAAACATAAACCTGTAACCCCCGTCCCGAAAGATCTATTCACACTTAGAATTCGACAGCGGTTTATTCTATTGGAAGAAGATTCAAGCCAGTACTCTTATCTTCCATTAACGTGCATGTTGCTGCACACAGCAAGTTTATCCACCTTCTCACTCTATTCCTTGAAGAGTTCGCGGCCAATGATGATTCTTCTGATTTCGCTAGTTCCTGCTCCAATCTCATATAATTTTGCATCTCGCAAAAGACGGCCAGTTGGGTACTCGTTAATGTATCCATTACCACCCAGGCACTGTATAGCCTGTAAATTTGACAATATGAAAATAACATCATAAATATAGCACGCACATAAGTTGAGAAAACGGGATTTGTCAATCTGCAGTAGTCTAATCAAGTAAGGAATGGTGTGATTTATAAGCCATATAAAATATAAAGAGCGGTTCACTGCTCTTTCACCTGCAAAGCGGCTTGGGTTGCTCTTTCAGCTGCACAAAGTATTGCTCCAGCACAATCCTGAAGGTTTATAAGCACATTAGTTTTACGTGGTTCAAATTGGCATTACATGCCACAACATTCTGTTACACATTCCAGAGCAAACAAATTGCTTCAAGAAAAAAATTGAAAAGGAAAACATAAGAAATCTATGGGCTTAACATCATGAAACGAAAATGAACTTAAAAGTGGAGGAACAGAACAAGAGCAAGCATGAACATCCACCTCTCACCTTAGGTTCGATTCTTCCATTATCACAATCCCTTGCCACAGAATACACATAGGACCTGAAGATTGAACAGTTAACCACTGCATTACCAACATTTAAGTTTGTGAAGGTAGATGCAATATCTTATTACATTTGTATACCTTGAAGATTGTAATGAAGTGTACATGTCAGCAAGCATCCCCTGCAATGCAGCTCATTAACAGAGAGAGTTGTAAGATGCGGACAAAATGTAGCTAAAACTTTGAAGAAAAAATCGATAAAAGTTGAACCTGTATAAACTGAAATTGTCCAATCGGCTGGTCAAATTGTTCTCTCTGTCGAACATAAGGAAGAACAACATCAAGACATGCCTGCATGATGCCAAGAGGCCCAGCAGCCAAAACAAGCCTCTCAAGGTCTAGTCCTGACATCATGACATAAACACCTGAAAGACGAAAAGAGCCATTTATATCTCGAAAAACAGGAAAAAAAAAAGGGGCTACAAGTTTATTGTCTATTATGCCATTTCATAACCATGGCCGCAACCAACTCAGAATAGGTCATTGATGCAATCCCTCGTTTGAGGACCAAACTACCCTAGATTCATATGTTATAAATTCATAAGACTCCAAGCTTGGGTTGCCACTACAATGGAATTATTCCAGAGTTACCAGAATAATTATACCTTTCTGATTTATAAGTTACAAGAATAATGTTATGCATGTTGCAACTAATCTGGCTATGTATCCAACAATAAAAGTTGATGCCTAGCTGTGTCTTTGCAGTCAGGACACACACTCACTACTAATGCATTAAGCACCCTTCGTTATTGTTAGCACTTCCCTTACTGATCAGCCCATTAAAACCTATGTAAGTAAGAATAAGTTGGGAAAAGGGAAATCTGCCATGTAGGCAAACGGTTATGAGTTTGTTACGGGTAGTTAAGGAGAGAGAATAGAGAAGAGCAATATAGCTGTACTGGAAGAGGGAAAGGGTATGATTTGAGGAAATTGTGAATGAATTAGGCCTGGATAATCTTCCAGGAGGGGGAGCTTGCTCCAGTTATCTCTATACATACGTAAATAATACAATCTCTATGAAGTTTCCTATCAATTGGTGCTTTCATTGAGAGTGTGTAGAAGGGTAGAAATTGTATGCAAACTCGAATGGAATCAAGAGTCTCGGCTATAGAAAAGTCTCTTAGGCGACACGAATCATCACTTTCGGCTCAAGAAGGGATGGTTAAATCTCACGATGCTACCCTTAAAGACTTACGGACAAAGTTAAGTTCTTTGATGGCCAATGTCGAGACATTGGTTAAATCCCAAACCCTCCTTCAGACAGAATTGAGGGAAGGTTTCCAAGCTATGGCTGGCAGAAACCCAGAAATGCAAAGTATGGGAGAAGGAGTCGAAGTTTCACCAGTGTTGACTCACCTTGCGTCTTCCTCGTCTGGAGGTGAAAAACCGATTAATGGTGCTCATGGGACAAAAACTCGCCAACAAGAGAATTGCACGATGTCTGCGACAACAGAGCGGTCGTGGGAAGAGTATCGGAATGCAGCACGACGTATCGATCTCCCTTCTTTCCACAGGGAGGATCCATTTACATGGGTTACACGTGCAAAGTCTTATTTTTTGATCCATGGAATCCCTTCTGAACTTCGTTTACCGATGGTTTAGATATGCATGGAAGGTACTACACTATACTGGTTTATGTCTATACGAGAACTAGATCCATGCTTGACGTGAGAACGCTTCAAACGTTCCTTGTTCGACCGGTACGGTGGAAAGGACGAAGGAAACCCGATCGAGCAGCTCAAATCAGGCACCCACCGTGGCACACAGATCGACGACACCACTGCCCTTTCTTTCGGGTTTTCGCGAACACCGCCGATTACAGGGCCATTGTTAGTGGCCAAGAAATGGATCTTCGACCGCCAAGCCGTTCTCACCCCGCCGGCGATTCCTTTGACAGATCCACCAAACCTCGTTGCCGTTTCGAGGCCTCCGCCCGTTCTCAACCCGTCTGCGATTCCTCCACCAGATCCACCAGACCTTGTCTCCTTTTCGAGGTCTCCACCCGTTCAGCCTCCGCAAGGACCTCGATCGGTCCTCATCAACACCAAAACCCAATTCCCCTATTCCGCTCAACCACAACTATTTCCAAGGTCCACCGTTCATCTGCCACCAGTGCTGTAAACCCTGATACTCCTGTATATGGACATATGACAATGTCATGTTGTAATATTACCTATTGGTAACTTTCTAAATGAAATAGTATTTCCTGATTTCATTGTTCAATGAGATAATCGGGTGGAAAGCTCACTTTTACGGTAAAGGCAAATTTTGACGATTTAACTTCTAAAGTCACCTAATTGAGTTCCGAGGGATGACGAGGGTCATGGGGACCCATTTTCTTGTGCCCTGAGGCCTTGGAGGTGCTCCGGCACAAAATTCTAGCTTCGTTGAAAAGTTAGAGCCAAAGTTACAAAATTGCCTCTTTTGTTAAAGTAAGGGCATTTTGGTCATTTTCTACTTTTAAAGGTCCACATAAATTTTTGCGAAAATTTTCACGG
>JANIMX020000242.1:2026540-2037080 GCA_024582655.2 Erythroxylum kunthianum | reverse complement strand
GGATAATCTTCCAGGAGGGGGAGCTTGCTCCAGTTATCTCTATACATACGTAAATAATACAATCTCTATGAAGTTTCTTATCAGTTATCCTTGACAAAAAATGTATAAGCTCATAGTACGTCAACACCTTTTCCTTCCTGCCCAAGCACATTTTCTTCAGGGACAAAGCAGTTTTCAAATACAAGCTCACATCTGCAAGACCAACACCCATATCAGTAATGATGAGGAACAGAGAACATAACATATTATTAGCTGTAATATGACATTGAATCTATTGATGACCTACGTATCACTTCCTCGCATCCCAAGTTTGTCTAGTTTCTGAGCGGTGCTAAACCTGAAGTCAGAAATAAGAACTTTTAAGTTAATTCCAACAACTTCAATATATTCCTTTCTACTATGATCCAATTTATGCTTTCCATTGAAGAAACCAGCTCTATCTGCTTGTCTGTGAACATTGGTATTTCATTTAGGATTGCATTGAGAAAAAAATGGAACATTTGTTTGTCCATCTAGAGACATGAATTCAGGAAAAACACGTCGGGCTTCAAATTTTATGGGACACAAGATTTAAAAGCATTCATTTCCATGTCAAAATGCCATATGCAAAGCCACCTTCAAACCGAGAACAAGCTAAAACAATGAAATTTCTCCCGTTAATTGTGCTTCACCAAAATTTTATGACTTTGCCACTTGAATGAACTAAAATCAATTATTTTGTTAAGTACCCTGGCATTCCCTTTTCGATGATGAATGCTGTGATGCCTTTTGAGCCAGCTTTTGCATCTGTTTTCGCATAAACAGCCTGCCAAAATTCTCCTTATCATTTTTCAGCACAATAGATAAACCAAAATCATGCTAAAAGACAAACGATCTCTATTCATCATGCATAATGTACAAAATTCAGAGAGTCCAGATGTTATTCTAACCATTCTGTGGACATTTGCAGCATAATCAGGAACTTCAGAAGAAAGAATTTCAAGCAGCATAAGACTCTACTTAAAACACACTTCCTTAACAGAAAAATCTGTCTGAATGTGGCACCGTATTAGTTTCAACATGTTTGCACATTCTTCTTTACTAGTACTCCTGGTTGCATTACAAAGGTCCTCATATTAAGGACTAAGAATTTGAGGGTTTCAACAGTTAAGGGAAAAACTTTAGATATTAAACTTTAATACTATATGAATCATCGAATTTCCTCTTTCAGCTTATACCCACTTTCACATTCACTGCTATGCAGCTGGAAAAACCGATTGGAACGAACACATGTTAAGTTTAAAAGTCCAGAAAGAGATCATAAAGCAGGTTCATTCTGTTGGAAGTGCAGGACATAGAGGTTTGGCAAAGTTACCAATGTTTGAGCAACTGGACCATTGGTGCACCACATCTTGTTTCCATTTAGAACATAGCCTCCATCTACACGATCTGCTTTGCACTTCATGCTAACAACATCGGACCCAGCTGAAAGATACAGGGACATCAACCAGAAAGTTGAGTAAAATGGTAGATCTCTCACTTCCACCCATGTTTATGAAGGCCAGATAAGCATCTAAAAGATCATATAGCTTACCATTCGGTTCACTCATTGCAAGGGCTCCGACATGCTCTCCACTGATGAGCTTCACAAAAAAGATTAAATTATTACTTAAACTTAACGATGGTCCTATATTCTTCATCTTTGTATCAAAAGGAAGAGGGAGAGGACGAAGAAATTGATATTTTCATATGCTTTTAAGACCAAAGAAAGGTAATTGAGGTTTGACATAAATATCACAAGCGTCCATTATGTTCCCTACAACAGCATCCTAATGATCATCTCATAGATTAATGACATATTGAGGAACATTCAAATTCCAAGAACTAAACCAATTCAGCAGGAATGTCTCATATAGGGAAGATGATGTAAAATTCTTGGAAGTAGAACCTTAGGCAAGTACTTCTGTTTCTGCGCTGGACTTCCATTCCTCACCTAAAAGATAAAATTAAAATAAGCACCTTCAGTCCACATTACACATACCGTTAGAATCCTTAAGGCAAACCTGCTTCTTACCAGCTGATTGACGCACAGGTTAGAATGGGCACCATATGAAAGAGCAACAGATGCAGAAGCACGACTAATTTCCTCCATAGCTATACAATGATACAAGTATCCAAGACCAAGCCCTCCATATTCCTCTGCCAAGATACTGAATTAGGCCCCAAACAACTAAAACATCGCAATATTCAAAGAAAAAACATTTAAAAAAAACAGAGTACAACCTGGTGCGGTAATTCCAAGGAGATTGAAGTCTCCCATGAGTTTCCACAAGTTAACTTCCTGAACCCGGCAGCATGCAAATCACAACACCAATTTAAATTCCCACAGAAAACCAAATAACGAGCAATGCCATCACTTAAAACAGAAGTTGAAAATTTCCTACCTTGGGGAAATAATTCGTGTGATCAATATTCGACGCATGTGGGGCAATGTTCTCTTGTGCGAACTGATTAACACTCTCTTTAAACTGCAAACAAAAAGGGAAGAAAAAAAAAGATCAATTTTAACAAGAAGTTCTCTTCTCATAGCACCATATGAACAAGAAAGAAAAAAAAGGAGCGAAAACAGAAACCTGCAACTGGGTATCATCGAAGAGGAAAGAGGATGAGGAAGAAGCAAATCGCGTTGCCACCTTTCTCACAGTGGAAGAATTCGATATAGATCTCCTCACCACCCCAGCTATTCTCTGCATATTCTCAAAAGAAATTTTCACGAATCAAACTCTTACGAAACTCAAACTACACTCTTTATCAGACACAAGCAGAGACCAAACTGGAACTGTTCCGTATATCGTTGGACATGCATGAAAAGAAATTATAACATATCCCATTTCAGAAGATAACTATAAAAAAAAAAAACAAAAGTGCACAATTCTCTTACGGAAAGGACCCGTGAATCGAAAGATGCGAATGATACGCCATCTTGACAACAGTCAACTTGTTCTTATCTATCAAAACAAAAAATAACCATTTAGAAGAATGTGTCTTTGATAATTAATTATTGGATTGAATAAAAAAAAATTAAATTTCGTAATTATTTTTTAATACATACAAAATAAAAATTCTATGAACATATAATAGTCTAATAGGTTAAATTTAACTTAAGATTGCAGCATTTCAAAAATCTAAGATTTTTAATTATATTTTTTAGTATCCATTTAAGTTTTAGGTAAACGTTTAAGAAATTAAAAAAAAAACTTCTGATTTTTAAAATTCTCAAAAAATTTATTTTTTAAATTTCTTTTCTTAAACAAATATAAACTAACAAAATATTCTAATATAATAACTTAACTCAACTCTTAAAATTGACTAATAATTTATTAATTTGAATAAGATTTAATGAGTTAAGTTATAGTTTAAGACCCAGACCCCACTTATAACGTCTCCTACCTAATGATGTAATTACGATTCTAAAAACTAGATGACTTTTTTTTAATGTGTTATATTAATACAAATTAAATCATCTATATAGAATAGTATAATCAATTAACAATTAATTATTCTACTTAATTAACATTATATCCTTATAGTTCAATCTTTAATCTTTATATTTTATTATAAAAAAGGATTAATGAAGAGTAACTTATGATTTTTACTATCTTTAATACAAAGGATAAAGATTGCTTGTTATTAAAAAACAAAAAATGTTTAGTTCAATAAATATAAGCAAAATAAAATTTGAATAAAAATAAGAATAAGGATATATTTATTATAATTTTGGAGCTAACTTAGCTCTTTTAATGGGATAATTAAATAAAAAATTAATACAAATAAAGTTATAAATT
Organism: Erythroxylum kunthianum; assembly: GCA_024582655.2. Classification (NCBI taxonomy): domain Eukaryota; kingdom Viridiplantae; phylum Streptophyta; class Magnoliopsida; order Malpighiales; family Erythroxylaceae; genus Erythroxylum; species Erythroxylum kunthianum. Next base: position 2,033,256 of record JANIMX020000242.1, on the reverse strand, counting down.
ATCTTAGCTAAATCTTAAAATATATTTTATCCCTACTTATATCCATATAAATGTACAATCCAAAAAGAACTTAATAGATAAAATTAAAGTGAATCACTTTTAATAATTTTAAAAAAGTATAATAATTAAATTAACATCTTGTTTATATTTAAGTGAAAGAGGATGATGCATTGTATAAAATTTGTTTTGAATAATTAATTTATCAGATCTTATAATAAACAATTTCATATTTCATATGTTTTCAAATTCAGGATAGTAATTTATATTAAGATGAATTCATTAGATTATTTTAAAAAATAATAATATAGTCCATTTTCATATAATTTATTTTTTAAAAATCTAATGATGTCCAAAATCGCGTAACACAACCGAAGGCATATGTCTCTTTCTTTGTTTTAGGTGTTTATTCTCTTTTGTTTTCTTACCGTTCAAACTTTTTGAGCTCCAAAACTGAGACTTCCACCGCCAACTCCAAGTCGCCGTCGTCTAGGTCCACCACTCTCCGGAAATGAGCGAAGGAGGAGGCAGCAGAGACAAACCTGAAAAGGCAACAAAGTTCACTGTATACCAGAACCCAGCAATGTCTGCCGTCTTAACCGCCAACAGCCAACAGCCCTCTTATTCAACACTTCTCTTCATCTTCTTTCTCTCTTCCATTTCCGCTGTTGCCCTTGTCTCCGTTACTTCCAGGTATGTACATTTATTATGATTTAACGATGCCACAGTTCTAGCGTATAGCGAGTGTGTGTAGTGCTGAACACGTTAATTAGTCGTGGGTTGATTCGAAAATGTGCTCTTTAGTGTTTCTTGTAGATTGATTGATTGAGAAAATTCATAGGATAGGAACGAAAAGCCTAATTGTTTAGTTTAGCTAAGTGGGCAAGTTTGATATTTTGTTTACATGTTTAACGCATATTTTAATTCTGGTATTCAGCTGCATGGTTTGATGCTAAACTTGGTTATGAGATCCTATTTCTTTATGCACATTCTTTTCTTTTTCTGGCAATCTGCAAAGATTAATTCAAACTTCGTGATTAGTTTCTTATGGAAAATTAATCATAATCTTATGTTGTTAATGCTCATACTTGCTCATCTTATGCAGGGAAAATGTTTTGATTCAGACAGTAAAACTCAGAACTTTTTCCTTAGAAGCAGCTTGTAAGTTTCTTGTTTGATGAAATATCTGTGACTGTCTCAGAAACACTGTAAGGGATATGATTTAGTTGAATAAAAAATTGTGTTTAACATCTGTGTTCTGCGACAGATTTTGTTGCCAAGGTAATACAGGCTGTGGTGGGGTTAGTTTTTGCTGGATCTGTATTTGCCCTTTTTAAAGGCCTCTCTCTATGTAAAACGAGAAATGCTGTTGGTGCACCGGTACAATCTCTGTCTAAAGAAATGAAGGGTCAATCACATCTAACACACCGTCAACTAGAGCTTTTGGGTATGAAGCCGAAAGTTGAGCCAGTTGAGTTTGAATCATCAAGAAAACCACCAAGGTCCAAACCTACACTATCTGCTTCAGATATCCTTGTTCCTATTCATCAGTCAATCACTGGTTCTGATCACAAGTCTCGAGTAGGTTCTGATAAACATAGTCTTAGCAGTGGAAATAAGATGTCATCTTATAGCACCCCACCCAAATCACAGAGTTCTCCTTCCTCATTTTATCTTGTCCCTGGGGGCAGCTCACCTTTATCTGCCAGTAAAACTTCACCAGGGATGAATTCAACCGTCTCAACCCCTTGGTCAAGTAAGCAAGCCTCTTCTACTAAAGAGATAACAACAGAAGAACAGCTTGAACAATTCTTGGCAGAAGTGGATGAAAAAATCACTGAATCAGCTGGTAAAATTGCAACTCCATCCCCCACTGTACGGGGTTTAGCCATTTCTAGTCCTAATATTGCAAGTCCAGCCAAAACATCTGGAACCACCAGGAACATGCCTTTGAGGCCTGTTAGGCTGTCTCCTGGTTCCCAGAAATTCACCACTCCCCCGAAGAAAGGAGAAGGTGACCTTCCGACACTAATGTCCATGGAAGAGTCCATTGACGCTTTCAAGAATTTGGGTGTCTATCCTCAAATTGAGCAGTGGCGCGATCGCCTCAGGCAATGGTTTTCTTCAGTTGTAATAAATCCTTTACTTACCAAGATTGAGACCAGTCATATTCAGGTTTGTCATTATCCTAATCAGCTATTACTTTTATTTTCTTATTATTTTGTGCACTCCTTTAGTCTTTTGGATATTTATCGTGTTTGGGACTTGTCTACTATTTTGGTTGACGTACAGCTTACATGTTACCTATAGTTATTTGTTTTAAAACATTTCGTAGTCTATAAGGCAATACTTCTGCATAATTTTGAAAAGGCCTATAGTAGTTCCACTTTTACAGTGTCTTTGGTTATTGTCAAAATGTACGTAGGTAATGCAAGCAGCTGCTAGACTTGGTGTTTCAGTCACCATTAGTCAAGTTGGACGTGATTCACCAACCAGTGGAACCATGGCTTCTGTAGCTTCGATGGATAGGAAAGAATGGCAGCCAGCATTTACTCTCGATGAAGATGGACTTCTCCATCAAATACGTGCTACTCTTGCGCAAACTATAGAAGCTTACACCCGTAAGTTGGCCACTAATAGTTATCTTTTCCTATATTATTGTATTTCAGTTTTAGTTGACTGTTTCTAAGTTTTGTCCTGTTGATCATTCCAAAACATGCAGCTAAGGTGCCTGTAGCCAATCTACAACAGTCCCCGCAGCAAAATCCTTCAATCCCCATGATGCAAGAATGTGTCGATGCTATCACTGAACATCAGCGGCTGCGTACATTAATGAAAGGAGAGTGGGCCAAAGGTTTGCTGCCACATAGCACTATTCCAGAAGATTATATGGTGCAAAGGATCCGGGGTAATCAAATCTGCTGGATTATTGTCATTATACCCATCAGCTATTTTTATCTTTCATGTATGGTAAATTTGATGGCAACCCCTTGCTGTGCTCAACATATACTTAACTTACCTGCTTGTGCAACTCTAACAGAGCTTTCTGAAGGAACCTGCTTGAAGAATCATGAATATCAGGGAAGTGGGGAGGTTTATGACAGAAAGAACAAGAAGTGGACTCTTGAATTGCCAACTGATTCTCACTTGCTTTTTTATTTATTTTGTGCCTTCCTTGAGCACCCGAAGTGGATGCTACATGTGGATCCTACATCTTATGCTGGAGCTCAGTCTATCAAAAATCCCTTATTCTTGGGAGCTCTGCCTCCAAAAGAAAGGTTCCCTGAAAAATACATTTCTGTCATATCTGGTGTTCCTTCCAGTCTTCATCCAGGAGCTTGTATACTTGTGATTGGGAAGAAAAGCCCTCCAATCTTTGCACTGTACTGGGATAAGAAGCTGCAGTTCTCACTTCAGGTAACTAACTGATAATGTTATACTGTCTGAGTGATTGGTACCAAATATGGGGAAAGGAAAACTTATTTGAGGAAAGAAAAATACATATTAGCAAAGGGAATTAGTTTATATAAATCAAATCTGATAAGAGAAATAGGCAATATTTTGTGAGAAGCTGATCAAAGCTCACAATTTAACTGACTGGCTGTGAAGCGTAGAACATAAAACACAACGACACAGAAGAAATGTGTACTTTGAAGTTACAAAAGATGGAGCCTGAGGGATGAACCATATTTAAGACTGTATTAGCTTCATATTGCGCCTGTTTACTTACAGATGCAAGTAGTCACAGTTCATCCACATACACACTCTTGTGGTCATGGCATCTACACTGATTCTGTAGGTGAAGTGAACTGCTTTCATTCTTCATTGATCCTCTATCTGCAGGGATAGATGAACAGTAAAGTGTACTAGTTTTGGATGTACCATTTTGTGATATTTGATCTTATTTGATGCAAGACAATCTATATTCTTGATTTCAGGGAAGAACTGCTCCATGGGATTCCATCTTGCTTTTGTGCCACAGGATCAAGGTTGGATATGGAGGCATTGTTAGGGGCATGCATCTTGGCTCGTCAGCTTTAAACATTCTCCCAGTTCTTGAGTCAGAACCTGAAGACTGAGTACTGTAATATATGCAGCAGTCCTTGATATGACCTGCCTGTTATAGCCATTCCCAAGAAAGACTCGGCTGATTACTCATCTTCTCCATTCTGAATTTTCTAGACCGATTAAATCTGTTTTCCAACTGAGCTGATATTCTGATGCAGGGTGCCTGCATCTGCATTTGCAGTTTTCTTAGTCCATTTGTAGTCGCCAGTTGTTGAGGACTTTAATGCGATGAATGGTGATTTTGTAAGTTGGAGACCAAAAGATTGGCAACTAACGATAGGTGAAAGTCTTTTGATGTTGTACTTTTTCTTCATGTGGTCACCAGCTCTTCTCCATTCTTCTGAGCCTTAGTTCCCCTAACATTGGAAGTTTAGGACTGAAATTGCACATTGTATATTATTTCTGGTATCCATTGCTTTACGAATTTTCCCTGATTTAGGTTCCTTGGAGTTGTCTTAGAGAAGAGTGGTACATGAGATTCAGGATAGGGTTACCTCCTTGGATAAAATGGAATGTTTTTCCTTATAGGGAGATAGCAAGGGCTTTCATTCTTTGGTGGTCTATCTACAAAAGCAGTGTACTGATGTTCGTGTATGCAATGTGATACCCTCTTCGTGGTCTCAGAGCGAGAATTTGATGACTGCAGTACTCTGGATAGTAGAGTTAACTTAATTCTCAATAAATCTCTGCTTATTATAACAATATTTTGCGTAGAAAATATCTTCTCGTAAGAGACTTACGTTTGTTCTGTGGGAATTATCATTGCGAGAGTTCAGGAGCTCACGACTTTTGGTTCATCTTTGACATCCAATTAATAATCTGACCGTCAGGTAATCACAATTTCCCACTAACAAGTGTGATGGAAGCATTGAACTGATGTCCAATATGTTTTTTATTTTAATTGTTTGTAGTATCAAACAAGCATAAGGCCCGTCTAGCTCAGTTGGTAGAGCGCAAGGCTCTTAACCTTGTGGTCGTGGGTTCGAGCCCCACGGTGGGCGATATTTATTACTAGTCCTTGGTCTCCCCACCTGCTACGTTCTTTAGGAAGGTAGGTTATTTCTCTTTTTCACTGTACCTGTTTTCCTTTCATAAATTACATTATCTTTCCTTGCCTTCTCGTTCCCTTTACAATTCAATGCATGAGTTACCTGATTAGACTTTCTGGGAAATCAGTCTCCTATCTGGAACTGCATAATTGTTACAGGGATCTGTTATTTATTGCAGAAGCAATACAGGGTCACATAATTTTCCGGGAAATATCACGCTTTGGTAGCAACATTATTGGCTGCAATCAAATTATATGCAACAAAAATGAAAGTTATATAATAGGCGTTCTGGAAACTACTTTTCACATCTTCAGATTTCTGTTGTGGTTTTCCGCAAGTAATAATCTGACCGTCAGGTAATCACAATTTCCCACTAACAAGTGTGATGGATCATAATTGTTACAGGGATCTGTTATGTAATGCGGATAGAAACAACCATGAAATGGTTAATTTAATATAATTCACTTTCAATTAGACAGATGATATTTTATACAATAGAGTATTGGCCGATTAAACAAATGTATAATCATAAATTAATGATGAAAAAAATGAGGATGATATGTTGGATATGCAATCTTACAAGAAGAGGTGAAATTAAGAATGTGATGGTAAGGAATAAAGTAAAAGTAGCTAATATTATCGACAAATTAAAGGAGACAAGACTTAGGTGAATTGGTCATATTAAGAGGAGACATCCAGAAGATCCAATGAGAAAATGCGAGAAGATAATACTCAGAGACTGTAAAAGAAAGAAATAGAGTCTTAAGAAGAATTAGAGGGAGGTGATAATAAATGATATAACAACGTTAAAATTTACTGAGGACATGGTCCAAAATAAAAAATTATGGCGTACTAAAATTGAGATAAATGAGCTCTTATAAATAAATTCTTGTAGGTCTCATAAATTAACCCAGCTTAACTTAGATTTTTTTTGTGGGTCATAAAAATAATCTCTTTATTAGTTAGGGATAAGGCTGCATATTATTAAGACCATCTCCAACTATAAACCTATTTTTTGCAGTTAACTTACTTCAAAACTCTATTTTTACAGTACTACTACAGTACTTTTACTCCAACCCATAACTCTATATTTTACACTAAAAAGAATATTCTTTTTATATTACTTTTACAAATAATTTTTTTATTATTATAATTAATTTACCAAATCAACCCAATTTAATCTTTCATTTACACTTTCCTCCAAATCAATAATTTTTTATTTTTATTTTTATTATAAAATAATATATAAAATTAAATATTGAAGAAATTATATAGAAGTAGCATGAAATTAGAAAAAATAGTATATAAATAAACTATTAATGTATTACAAATAATTATATAATTTTAATTATTTATTTATAATCTTATAATTATTAGGTCACTTTTAATGTAATTAAAAGTTTTAATACTACTTTTTATTGGGTATAATTGTAAAATTTTAATTTTTAAAAGATTAAATAATAAAAGTTTTAAAATTTTAAATTATTAAAATAAAATAAAAAATCAGCTACGCCATTTTTGGCACGCCAAAAATTGCGTGAGAACCCAGCGCTATTATCCAGCCGAACGCCATTTTTGGCACGCCAAAAATTTGCGTAAGAA
>JANIMX020000242.1:1962422-1974418 GCA_024582655.2 Erythroxylum kunthianum | reverse complement strand
AGAGAGAAGAAAAAAAAATATGGGTAACAATATAAGATAGTGAACAAGAGGAAGAAGAAATTTATGAAGATTGACTCCGTTTCGTAGAATCTTATGTATTCATAGATTTCATCCTTCCTGTCACGTCTCAATTAATGCTTAACTCTCAATTTTCACAACAGAATCCATTAATCAAATTATATGAAATGTTTTCTTAAGTCAAATTTCTCAAATTTTATTGGCTCAAGGCTCTTAATTTTTTGTTATTTTTGTTATTAATGTTCTATGAAGATTTTTATTTAATTATATATGATATATGAATTAATATAGATTAATCGGTATTGATGATTTATTATTCTATGAATGTTCTATAAAGAATTTTTTAATTATATATTAATTATTTATTACATATGGATTAATTTAAATTAATAGGTATTGATGCGTTATTACTTTAGCTTTTATGAGATAACTTATAGATCTTATATAATGGAATCCTATATTATTGATTTTGTTTTCTTTCTCTCACCTTTCCATTTATTTGCAATATTTTATATTTTATTTTATAACTCATGATCAGATTTTCCTTTTCTCTTGTTTATGTAAAAAGGACTTCATTTATTATATTGATATGATCGATATAAATTAATAGGACAAATATAATCTATTTATAAGCATATATTTTATCATCAACTTAATGAATTAATTTCAAGATAAAAAAAATCAAGATATAAGGTTTTTTTTTTTACTGTAACAGGTTGCTCAAAAGGCCGACCTTCGATTTTGGATCTTAAAAAACGCACCCTTAAAGAACACAACAGCATCTACAAACCCAACACCTTAAATAAAAAAATTGAAACTTTCCCAATTGCACACCTAATATTTACAACTCTACCACTCCCACCCCTCTCCATCGATCCACTCGCTAGAACACCGCTCCTTTCTCACCGGATTCTCTAAGCCACCACAACGATGACGACGATGATGCCGAATTGAGAGGAAAACATCGAGCGAAGAAGCTCAAGCTCGTTCGCAAATTGTCCTCTTCCCAAAAATGGAACCCCAAATCTTCTTCTTTCAACTCAAATGGGTCGGATTCGAGTGACGAAGATGACAAGATCGTGGCTTCTATTCATAAAAAGAGGAAAATCAATGCGATCAGTAATGGATCTGGGTTCCCTGCCACTGATAAGGTAGGGCGGTTTTTATGGAATTATCTTTGGAATTGAATGAAAAGTTCAAAATTTTGTTGTTGGGGTTTGATAGTGTTTTTGTTTTATTAAAAAAATAAAGAAAGAAGTAAATCTTGTCTTGGGATAGAGGAAGACATTTTGCAGAGGATATGGATTCCAGAGTTGAAACAGAAGGAAAGGGATTTTCCAGGAGAGATTTTCGATCATCAAGAAGTAGGAGTTGCAGTGGTTTGAAGAACAGTCTCTTGGAGAAAACCTTGAGGCACGTTAATGGCAGAACTGTGGTTTCGCAAGCTAGTGAAGATGGGATTGTGAGAATGAAGCTGGTCGTGAGAAAACAAGACCTTCAAATGATGGAGATGTGGAAGCGCGTTTGAATCTTTTGAGAAGAGAGATTTTTCTTGAGTCAGGAAGGAAAGCAAGCAACATTCATGGATTTCGGCCGGTTTTTCTCAAGTAAATGGCAGTTTATTGGTTAATCGGCCGGTTTTTTCTTACAGAGGTTATAAATACAAATTAGACCAAAATTTTAAATAAACTTTTATTTTTAGTGAATTTTAAATAAATTTTGAAAAATATGTAATTACTTATTGATAATTAATTACTTTTGAAAAATATGTAATTATTTTAATCAATTAATTTACTAAACAGTAATTCTTAATCAATTAACAACTATCAATTATCAGATTAATAGTATCACACGAAAAAGTTGGTGTAATGTGAGAGAAACTGATCTCACCGAGTAAGGAGGTGATCTAATTTAGTATTTACCAGCGACGAGAGCAATATTGCGGTATTCAGATTCAGTATTGTATACAGCAACAGTGGTTCTTCTTCTTCTTTTCTTAATGCTCAAAGATATGATATACAATAGTTGGGCGTGATTATCAGTACAATCAGCCCAGTCAGTATCATAATAGTTGGAATTTTGGAGAAAAATTAAAATTAATAGAATATAAAAAAAGTAAATCTCTGTTATTTTTTTATTAATATTAATAAAACAATAATTTATAAGATAAATTTTAAGAGATTTACGAAGATACTATCACTAAAAATAAGGACTTATTAATATCTAACAAATCATAATTATTGTGATTTATTCTAAACTTTGAATCAATTTTCGAAATCTATTCTAAACTTTGAATCAATCTTCAACATGTCCATTAATTCAAAGTTGCAAAGTTAGAAATCTTCATAGAACACATTTGTCCTTTTTTTTTATATGTGAAGCAATATTTCTTCACTATATGATGCATTTCTTATCATCTTGTTGATGTACTTCTTATCAACGTATTAATGCACTTCTTATCAACCTGCAATTTTTGGCGTACATTTCTTTAATTTTTATTTTATTTTTTTACATCTCACCAACTTTTTAAAAAAAATTTATTCTTCAACTTTAAATTGAAACACTTCTCTCTAAAAAATTTTGGTGCACTTCTCACCAATAGTTTTCACCTATCCCTACAAACCCTCAAAATCCTTAAAGCTTTGATACTAAGTTAGAATTTTAGAGAAAAACTAAAAATAATATAACAGAAAGAAAAGCCAACCTCTACTACTTTTTCATTAATATTGATAAAACAATCAGCCTATAAATATAGGCACATATAAGATAAATTTTGAGAGATTTATGGAAATATTATCACTAAAAATAATAATTCATTAACATCTAACAAATTATAATTATCCTAATCAATTCTAAACTTTGAATCATAAACATAATAGACCTTTAAAGGTTAGATAAGAGGAGGTGTGGAGCAAAGATACCATATGATCCGTTTAACTGCGCTCCAGTGAATGTCGATAGGATAGGGAAACTTTATTTACAACAAATTGGATGTAAAGGTAGGTGACCATCAGTATTTTGATATTCAGTAGGATTAGGATGGGATTGACCATGATTTTTGGAGAGGAAGAGTAGGTGTGATCGTGTCGTTGGGAGTTATCAAGTCATGTCCTGAGGAGAAGATCTAAAGTATATTTAGTTTGGATGAGTAAAATGTCAGTTGAAGTCTTGGTATCTTTAATATAGAGGAAACAGTGAAATATATCTAAATTCTTGATAGAAAAGGTGGCGTTGAGATTATGAATCAAACAGTTAATAAAGGAAAGGGAAGAAACTATTAGTATGATATCATCTACATAAACTAAAATATAATTGATGTGAGTGAGAGTGGAGTGACCTGATAGTCACTAAAACACCTTTGGATGGGTTTAATACTATCTGTTAGTAACTACTAAAGAAGCAGTTGGAAATTTGAAGGTTCTTTGTTTTCAGATCTTTATATTAGGAACGAGTTTGCACAGGAATTCTTTTGACCAGTGAATTCAACATAATATCTAAGTAAGCGTTATTATGTTTGATTATGCATATCATATAAATTGATCATTTAATCTACATGATTAACCTTCATATGGTACCAGGACTGGTTACGTATACATTGTCATTATCGTATTCACTTAAATTAATCATTGTGTTTATGTTGGATTAGTAATTCTAACAAATTGCATATCAAGATCATGAGAAATATCTAAGATGTTATCCTTAATGGTGACAAGCTCATCAACAGTGTGAGACATAAAGGAGAGGTATTCAATGACCGTTAAGGATCCTTTCTTCAATATATGAAGGTTTGGTTGGAGAAGGGATCGTTGGGAGCTAGATTATTGCTTGAAGTAGCGTTCTAGACCAACCCAAAGGTCATGAACAGTGTGGTGTCCAGGAGCTAGCTAGGTGATGGAGGTAGTAAGAAAAAATAGATAGGTCTATTCATTTTTGCCACTTAATAAATTCTAAAAATGAGGAACTATCACTTGAAGTAGCTAATGTTGAAACATAACCATTAATATAGCAAAGGAGGTCAGATGTAGCAAGAATAGCCCGAATTGGATTTTGCTAAATGAGATAATTCGATGAATCCAATTGTATAGTTAAAAAATTAGTACTATGATTGAAACGTAAATTGGATGAATTATGTTTTGCCTTTGACCTTTGTATATCCTGCAACTTTTTGTTGGTAAGTTGGTGTCCGTGTGTTTGTTTTTGATATTTTTAAATTTTAGTTGGGTATGTTTAAAGAAACAAGAACTGTAACTTTTTTTAAGAAGATATGGGAGTGGAAGATATTATTAGCATGATTTAGATTTTTTTAATGTGAGTTATTTAAAAATAGGCTCTTTATTAATTAAAGGTAAAATATTGTAGTATTTAATTTTTACAGCATCCGCTTAGCAGTAAAAATTTTATTGAGTGTGTATGTGTAAATGGTGTTTTGAGAAGAATGTGAGTAGTGTGAAAAACTAATTTGTGGGCTTTGATAAGGATTGCTTTTTCATATATTATCTCACAATGTGTGCTTTATGGCTTTACTCTAGGTTCTCTCTTCCAAAAGCTTGAGTTTTGAAAAGCATTCCTCTCAATCATATAGACGTGTATGTTATACAAGTGTCTCTTATTTGGCCAGCATATTTCAAATCTAAGTTACGGTCAATCCTTATGTATCTATGAAGCTTTTGTATCTGTTATCAATTGACTAGTATGTACTGTAGAAACTGTTATAACCCGTTTGCTTTGTGATTGGGGTGCCAAGTGGTATTAGAGTGTACAAAATAAGGTGGAAATAAGAGTAAAATTATGTTTGTTGAAATATTGATTACAAAGATCATGGAGCAGATGATGCACATGTTTATCACTTATAGATGATTAATATCAAGCCTAAGCAAGAGATTGGACTAAAATGGAGGCTCACATAGTGACGGTCCACATTTAGTTTGATTACCAGTCAATAACATAAACGTTAACCAAACCATGAAAGAGGTGGTACCCTCTCCACTCCAGGCATGGATCCTCCTATGTTGGTACTTGGTAACATCCAAAAAGGTTGAATCTTTTGTTGCCCTTTTACAGTATATGTTCATTTCTACATTAATTCTAAAATTGACACGCCATTAAAGGTACACAGGCGAAGCTGTATAAAGAAGAATCTCCTCAACTTTCTCTCCTATGTATACTTATCCCAACCACACAGCCTCACTCTTTTGGTTGCTTTGTATTAATTGTTTCTAGAGAGAATGACCTCATAAGTATATTATAGAGGAAGACTGGACCAATCTATATTCATATTTTCTTCAACACCAATAATTATTAGATCAGGATCCGTCCCTCTGTCTCTCTCCCTCTCTCTCTCATCTTAATCCATAGCCCCTGAACAGAAAAATGCAGTCCATGCTCAACCTTCCTGGAACCTACGGCCTACCTCTTTCTGTTTCTGGGATCACCCTCCATCTCGAGATCTCCAAAGAGTATATGTCTCCCTCTCCTCCCCTCTTCTCTCTCTCTCTCTCTCTCTCTCTCTCTTTCTCTCTCTCTCTCTCTCTCTCTCTCACACACACACACACACGCAACTGAAGTTCCTTTATTTATGCCGGTTTGCAGGTTGGCAGATCATGATCGGAGAAGGGAAGCTATAAAGAAGCATAGATCAAAGGTTAGAGAGATATTGCATGGAAATACAGATGTGGGTATTCAACGAAACGTCGAAAGTGGGCTTGGACACGCCGAAGCAGGCCAAGTTGATGAAGATCTAGCAAGTATTATGAAGGAATTATCTTCCAAGGGTTGTGCAGCAAAAGCTGCATAAATTGCCATAATTAACTTACTCATGATCTAGACTTTATTTAACCTTTCTTCTCTGTTCCTAGTAGGATCTGTAGTTATATTTTTATGTTAAATTTGGTCGATCTCTTCTGGACAGATCTTCCTATTTGTTTGGCTTTGATTTTTGTTTTCAATCTGGTGCGTCTGATTTGTTGTTTTTCTTTCTGATTTATTGTATTTACAGTCTGAAGTCTGAACATGTGCAGTAATAAAGTCATCATCTGGACGGTATAACTTTTCTTCTTTCTTAAATCTTCGATCTCCACGAGGTCGCTGGTCCATAAAACCAACAAAAAAAAAAAATGAATATTAAATAACTTAAAATTTAAGTTTGGAAAGTGAACTTAGCATTGCTGTGTATATCAAGTTCTATCCAAAAGATGCATAGCTTCACTTTTGTTATTTATGGAATTGATTTCTTTTCAAGTATCGCAGTTCCGCCTAGCTTTACTTATAAGATATTAATTTCATAGTATCGTAGTGTCTTAAGTCTTTAAATTTTCATTAATTACTAGGGATTTATATTATGAGAGTAATTCATAAACAACCAAATACAAAAAGATTCATTCGTATTTAGCCACCTTTAGGTAAAATAATATTTTCAGCCGTTCAAACAAATTTATTACACTTATACCTATTTTTCATGTAATATGCTTAAATTATACTTAATAAAAATTAAAAATTAAAAAGCTCATATTGTTTTAATGGTCATTTACGAAAATATCTTTGTCCTTACATTTATCTTCTACCATTTATCTTCCACCATTAACGCCTTATTTATTATTCTTCCTTCTTACATTCAAGGTTTTTATATCTTGGGTCCTTCAAAGTTCTTCATCAATCGCATCTAAAACTTTCATTGAAGTTTTTTCATCCATTCTTCAAGCATTCTTCCACTATTTTAACCAATGAAACCCGATTTCGGGGTTATTGGGGGATGACACGAAATCAGGATTCGTTTAGAACGAAACACGATATCGGATTTTGTTTCGAACGAAACACGATATCGGGTTTCGTTGGGATGAAATATCAGGTTTCGTTAAGTCATCCCCAACGAAACCCGAAATCGTTTTCTTCGTTTCATTCTACAAGATTTCTTATCATTTGGAGCATACCGTTACAAATTGTGTCTTCATTGACGTCAATGGTGGTCAACGACATTTGCGATGAGTATCGGGTTTATTGTGATCGGGTTAGAGAGAGAGATAGATTTTAGGTTTGAGAGGAAGTGAGTGTCAACAGTTGGTGACAGTCGGCGGTAAGATAGAGGGTCCCATAGAAATCGAGTTTAGCAATCGGGTTGAGTTTGCAACCTTGGAGAAATCGGGGAATGTTAGATGAGAAGAGAGAAGGTGGAATGTAGAATATGACTTTTGAGATTTTTTTTGTGAGGTGAGAATAATTTGGTAGTTTATTAATTTTGATTTTATTTTTTGATTTTTTATTGTTTAAGGTTGAGTAGGTAATTTAAAATGGTAGGGATAATTTGAGTAATTTTGGTAGGAATGTAATTAATTTGTTTGAGATGGTGTAAACATTTTTTATGTTGCATGGGGTAAAAACAAATTTTGGATTTGAGATGTTGTTATATTTATCAATTTCCAATTATATAAAATTAGATCATATTCGATGATATAATTTTTTTTATTAATATATAAATTTTTTATATACAAATCATTCTTTCTCCAGATAGTCATAAACAAAATATAATACTAGTTTAAGTATTAAAACTATTATAAAACATACAAATTGAACTTAATTAATTATATTCTTAAAATTTTCCTTAAATTAATTCAACAGTTACTGTTTTATGCAAATGGAATATTTTAATTACTTATTGCATGAATAATTAAATATTTTAATCAATTCAACCCAAATTTTTAATTAAACCTAAAATTAAGAGCTGAATTCAGTTAGTTTGAGTTATTTATTAACAAGTGTAAATTTTATGATTTTTAAATTACAAGAATATTTTAAGGATGGAATAAATCAATTTAAATAGTATGTATTAAATTAAAAGAAAAACTTAGATTATCTCATACTTAAGTTCTACAATGAACTAAAAAATAAGATGAGATTATTATAAAATAACATCTCTTATTAGATCATGATTAGACTATTTTGATGACAATGAACACAAGTTGGAACTTGACTGAATATGCTAAACGAGCTTTAGAATAAAACTTGAAATCAAAATGTATTTTACCACGTGTAGTGACAATAAAATCCTTATTATAAATATTTCTCCAAAAAAAAAAGTACTTACTATAACGATAATATAAAAAGGAGAAATAAATTCGCCATAATTTGATATATATCAAATTATTGTTAAAGTAATTATAATATATAATATATAAAAAAATGTGAATAAAATTCACTAGAATTTAACATAAAATAGATTTTGATGAAAATAACTTAAAATTTAAAAACTTATATTAAATTAATCAATGATAAATTTTAAAGATAGCAAATTTCTAATGACAAAATCAAAATTAATTATAAATATGGAAGATTGTTAATTATTAGTAACTTTAATCATTTGAATTATGTGCATATTAAATATATATAATACTAAAATTATACATCTATTATTTATAAAATATTTAAATAAATTATCTTGTAAAATTAAAATACAACATACCAAAATATTCTTAATTCTTAATATACTAATATCTAAAATATGCATGTATGACACATTATAGTTACAAGTTAACACAATGTATAAATATTAAAGGATGATGTAAAAATATTTTTTAATATGTACTTATAAGAAATTTATTATATTCAATAAAAATGAATTTATGATAAAGTTATTATAATTATTTTCACATATATGTATTATGAAAAGATGAATTTGATTTTAAACTTGCGAAATATTTAATTTTTATTAATAACAATAAAAACATAATGTAAAACAATAAAAAACTGAGCATCTATTTATAAAAACATACAGTTTATCATATTACTTTTATTTATTTCAAAAAATGAGTGCATTGAAATTTTTTAATTAGTTCTTTGAACTTTACAACATAAGATTTTTTTTTTCTGAATTATAGATGTAATTTTTAGTAGTTATTTGATTTTTTTCTTTACATGTATAAATATTATTTGCATTTATGCAATTAGAGAAAAGTATGAATTTTAGTTTTCAAGTAAAAGATAAACATTTTGGATTGTTACCATTATAATATTTTTCCATATCATATATATATTTTTTATATTTTATATTTTTAGTACTTAAATTTTGTTTAAATAATTATTATTGAATAAAATTTCTTGAAATTTTAAAATAAAATTAAGAAAAACCGACAAGTCCAATTATAGTTATACATAATGCATTAAGAGGTATCTATTTTGTTGAATTATTAAAATTGAATTATTTCAACTAACATGATCATAAAATTTTTGAAAGAATCAAAATTTTTATTCAATTTTTATTAATAATTCTTACCATTAAAAATCGATTAATTTATTAATTAATTGATCAATTTTTGTACACTAATTAATTTTTTATTTAACAATCTAATTTTTAATTAAATTTTAAAACTTTATATAAAGATAGTATTTTTAATCTTATGTTAATTTTTAATTTTATTTAAGTGTTACTGTATACTAATTTAATAATTCAACCTTTCAGTTTTAATTTCTAAATTTCTAATTCCTTTTTTAAAATATTAAATTTGCTATGTACTAAGACAATTGTGATTACTTCTGATCCAGTGCAATGTTCATGTAATGCCAATGGCTATTAGCCTACTTGGTTAGGGTAGAGTCCAAACCAAATTGTCTAAATCAAATAAAAGCATGAAGGACAGCACTAGCATAAATGTCACTGGTCGGAATTTAAATCAGTAATTAATCACATTGGCCCACCAAGAGCCTTCGAACCCTAGGCTTGGGACCATATCTCTAAATTGTTACACTCAATTCACGAGTTCAGGGACACGTGAATCTTCAGTTACAAAATGATTTTGGTTCGGTCACTTGAGATATTTTTTAAGTTTTAGTGTAAAAATTCGACAATTTTGTTGTTGGGTAAATTACATAAATAGTCATTATAATTGTTACTTGTTTTTATTTGAATCATTGAATTTGTATTTGTTTCAAATACATCATTCAACTTTAATTAACCAATATCGTTAATCATCTCTTCCATTTTTATTAATTCATCCGTTAAAATGTATAAAAAAAATCAAAAGCAAGAAAACAAAGGTTTCGCTTGCCGCCCCACACCTGATGCCCCCGCCTAAAAGACAAAGAGCAGTAATTTTCTTGGGACCTCCGCTGTATAATTTCAAATCTGATCACCACCTGACGCCGCTCAATCTCTTTTATCGCCCATCATTGATCAATCGAACCGAACAACCATAGCTAATGCTCATTTGGGTCAACATCTTTCTCTCTTTTTTGCTTTTTTTTAAATTAAATTTCTTATCTCGCCCTCCATCGATTGTTCTTTTTTTTTCTCATTTTTCCAATTTTGTGTATGTAATTGGATTAGTTGAGCGCAGATTACAGGTCGGTCACTCTTAGCTCTCTCTGTATATTCTCTTTGTTTTAAGGGACGAATTCTTAAACAACCTCATGCAAATGAGTTAATTCGTTTTTAGCCACCTTTTGGTAAAAAATTGTTTACAGTCGCTCAAACAAACTTATTATACGTATACCCAATTTTATGTAAGATACCTAAACTATCCTTAAAATAAAAAATAAAAAATTAAAAAGCTCATATTGCCCATATGCTCATTTACGAAAATATCATTGTCTTTGTCTTCCACCATTTTTCTTTCACCATTAACGTCACATTTCCTTTCAGTCTACAACGTCTCCTCTACCATTCTTCCTTCCCATATTCAAGGTTTTTGCATCTTGGGTCCTTCAAGCTTCCACATCAATCGTACCTAGGACTTCCATTGAAGCTTCTTCATCAATTCTTCAAGCATTCTTCCCTTATTTAATCTCAAGGTATGAATTTCAGCATTTTTTAAAATTATTTTTGTTGACATTGCTTAGTTTTTAGTTGTGTAAAATGATTTTGATTGCGAATCGAACAGATTAAGATAGATGAATGAACCTAGATTTAATCTGGACTGAAAGTAAATTTCCGAAACTGAAACTGAAATTGAAATTACAATTGAAAGTGAAATTACATGTGTCATCGGGTTTAATTTGGTGATTAAATCCGATTGGGGTTTAAGGGCCCATCGGGTTTAATGGCCAAATTGAACTCGTCTTCGGGTTTTGTGTTTGGTTATACAGATGGATGAATGAAACCTGATATCGGGTTTAGTTGGGGGATTAAACCTGATATCGGGTTTTGTGTTTGGTTATACAGATGAATGAATGAAACCCGATATCGGGTTTAGTTGGGGGATTAAACCCGATATCGGGTTTTGTGTTGGTTGTATAGATAGATGAACAAAACCCAATATTGGGTTTAGTTTGGGGATAAAACCCGATATCGGGTTTCACGCATGTAATTTCACTTTCAATTGTTATTATTTTTTCAATTCTGTCTCCTATTGCATTAGTGGTGATGTGAGTTAATATATTTTCTTTGAATGTTGCAGCAATGGATAAAGTGATGCTGATCATTAACCTCAATGGGGAATGAAATGGTAATAGCTACGTTAGGGGTAATAGGATATGTGCGGCGGCCAACAAGAATGCAACTTTTGATAATTTGGTTGACATTGTTTACAACGCAACCAACATTGACAGAAGAATGTACGACATCGGCATTCACTATGTAATCAAAGCCTTGGGAAATGTTCCAGCTGGTAAGTTCCACATCAAGGATGATTACTGTGTCGAATTTATTATGTTAGACGAAGGCAAATATAGAGTGATTTATATAAATATGATTAGTAAAGATGTAGGAGTTTCTAGGCATACAGTTAATTTCACCCCTAACCTAGTTCCTGCCGTCCCTCAATTTGCCTCGAAACCACTTGTAAACCTAAGTTAGCTACATAACCAATTTCCTTCATCTTAATCAGGTTTCTGCGGTCGGCGATCCACTTATAGCTAATTGCGGTATGAATGGTCCGGTTGGTTTATCAGATGAAGCTTCTTCATACACAGATGATGATAGTGATGATAATGCGACTGGCAATCCGGACTACCCTGACATTAGATTTTTAGGTACGCAATTCGAGCTCAATCCT
>JANIMX020000242.1:1946721-1958786 GCA_024582655.2 Erythroxylum kunthianum | reverse complement strand
ATCCGAAATTACGGGAGATTAGCGAAGCCACTCACTGATATGCTGAGAAAAGATGCCTTTATTTGGTCCAATGAAGGACTGCAGGCTTTCGATAATTTAAAGCAAACTATGAGTTCAGCACCTGTCCTTGCACTTCCGGATTTTTCTAAGGAATTCGTGGTAGAGACAAATGCATCTAGACAAGGAATTGAAGCAGTGTTAATGCAGGAGGGTCACCCCATAGCTTTCATTAGCAAGGCTCTCTCAGAAAGGTACCAAGCTCTCTCTGTTTATGAAAAAGAGATGTTAGCAATCCTGTTGGCAATCAAAAAATGGGAACCATACTTGATTAATAAGCATTTTATCATCAAGACGGATCACCAAAGTCTCAAATATCTGATGGAGCAGAAATTAACCACTCCCACGCAACAGGCTTGGATGGCAAAGCTTATGCAGCTTGATTATGAAATTCGCTATAAGCAGAGTAAAGCGAATATTGCTGCAAATGCTCTTTCTAGAGTTCACTTTGCCGAATTAATGGCTCTCACATCTGCTATTATGTCAGATCAACTTTACTCTAAAATCAAGGGTACGTGGGCATTAGATTCACATCTCCAGCATGTCATAACAACTAAGCAGAAGGATCCTTCTTTATTTCCAAAATACACTTGGCAAAATGGTGAGCTTCGTAGGAGAGGCAAATTGGTGGTGGGAAATGATGTTGCAATCCGCCAGGAACTCCTCGCCCATTTTCATGCTTCACCCTCAGCTGGCCACTCCGGTGTATATCCTACTGTCAAACGAACGACTGCTCTACTTTTTTGGAAGGGATTATGGAAAGATACTCGCGAATTTATTCGCACTTGTTCTATTTGTCAACGCAACAAACCTGAATATCGAGCCACTCCGGGTCTGTTACAGCCCCTCCCTGTTCTTGAAGGTGTCTTTACTGATCTAACCATGGATTTTATAGAAAGATTACCAAATTCTGGGGGAAAATCTGCTATAATGGTGGTCGTGGACCGCCTAACAAAGTTCGTTCATTTTATGTTGCTGCCTCATCCTTATTCGGCCATGACAATGGCTCAACTTTTTTTTGATCATGTTTATAATTTACATGGGTTACCTAACACCATCACCAGTGATAGGGACCCTGTTTTTACAAGCACTTTCTGGAAGGAATTTTTCAAGCTCCAGGGCGTAGCACTGCAATTTTCCATAGCATACCATCCTCAGAGCGACGGCCAAACCAAAGTGGTCAATCGATGTATTGAAAATTATTTGATGTATGGCTGGAGATAAACCTTCTCAGTGGGCTAGCTGGCTCTCCTTGGCTAAATTCTGGTACAATTATCATTCCACCCTTGAGATTTCTCCTTTTGAAGCATTGTATGGTTACCCTCCGCCGCTTCACCTTCCTTACTTCCCTAAAGACTCTAGCATTGAGGTAATGGATCGATTGTTAACAGAGCGAGAGGGGTGGCTTATACTGCTCAAGCATCATCTATCAAAAGCTAAGAATCGTATGAAAGTACAGGCTGACAAGAAGAGGACTGAAAGGGAGTTTCAAATCGGCGACGCAGTTTATCTTAAATTGCAGGCTTATACTCAACGTAGTGCTCATAGAGGAAATCAAAAACTTCAGCCTCGCTATTATGGACCTTTCCCAATTACTAATCGCATAGGTAAGGTAGCATATCAGCTTCAGCTACCTCTAGAGGCTCAAATAAACAATGTATTTCATGTTTCCTTTTTAAAGCCTGCACATCATCATGTTCAAGTTGTTTCTACATTACCCATATCGAGTACCGGTGCTAAATTGGAGCCACATGTAATTTTGGACCGTCGACTCGTCAAGCGACAGAATGCACCAGCAGTCCAACTCCTAATTCATTGGAAAGACCAATCTCAGATTTCCCAGCTTCTTCCTTGAGGACAATGAAGTTTTAAAGGGGGGGGGGGGGATTGATGCGAACAAAATGGAAACATGGAGAAAATGGTCACTTATTCAAACGATGGGTTTTGAGAAAACCTCCACAATGCACTAGACACAACATACAGTTGAAAGACATTTTTTATTCCATTTTATTTTTCAATTGTATTCAGTTGGGATATTTCTTTTAGATGAGCATGAGAAGTTGATCTGGTTGTTATGAATTCAGTTAGGGAGAAAAATATATATGGGTCGAGGGATTCTTGGTGGGGTGGAGAATTGTAATCAAACTCTTCTTATCTCCTTTTTCCTCTGGTACTTTTAAGGTTGCCAATAATGAAACCATTTATCTTCTTTCTCTAATTTCTTCTATTCTTCTTCTAAATTCTATCCATATGCATCCTGCTAGCTTTTGGGTCGCTCTGGGAAGTAGTAGTTCACTCATGGAGGTGTCTTCCATAGAAATTTATACATTTTAACGGATGAATTAACGGAAAGGGAAGAGATGATTAACGATGTTGGTTAATTAAAGTTGAGTGATGTATTTGAAACAAATATAAGTTCAGTGACTCAAATGAAAACAAGTCACAAGTATAGTGACTATTTATGTCATTTACCCTTTGTTGTTGCTTCCAAGGTTAATGAATATATGGATATATCCTGTCTTGTAATAAGCATTTTTATCCTTAAATAAAATTGCATAATACCAAATGTTCTTTATACATAAATACAACAACATCCAGTAAAAATTATGTTGTTAAGTAGGGTTTAAGAAGGTCTTAATAATACGCAACCTTACCCCTAACTAGTAATAATGTTGTTTCCAAATTACCTATATAAAACAGAGAGAGAAAGAGAGTACGATAGAGAGGCAAAAAAAGAAAAAAAGAAGAAGGTAATAATACTCATAATAATAATAACGAGAATACTAATAATAATAATAATAACTCATAAGTCATAAGTCAAGTTAGGTCAATTTATCAGACCTACAAAAATTCATTTGCAAGAATTTCTTTATCTGAATCTTAGTACTTCACAATTTTTTTATTGTTGGTCAAGTTCTCGGTAAGTTTTAACACTGTCATATCATTCTTCATCACCTCTCTCTAATTATTTTTAGGCCTTCATTTCTTTCTCTTACAACCTTTAAGTATACTATCTTCTGGCATCTTTTCACTAAAGCTTCTGGATGTCTCCTTTTAATATGATCAAATAACCTAAACTTTGTCTCCCTTAATTTGTCAATAATATTACATAAATAAATTACGAATTTTTAAGATAAAATTATGTTAATCTTGTAGTTTTATATATTATCATGTATCATATTTTTTTTGAAAAATTAGCAATAAACTTTTTATAATTTTAATTTTATAACACACATTTCTCTATCGTAAATTTTAATTATCAACTTTAAAGTGATATTATTTTATGAATACGTAAAGTGTCATATATAAAAAATAATATCGTTTTAGGGTTTACAATTAGAATTTTTAACCCAAAAAAACTAATATTTTAAAATTAAAATTATAGAGATTATTAATAATTTTTAAATGGCCTTTTTGTAAATGATTCCTTATATGCTATGATGATGGATTTTAAATGGGCTTGAGACAGGTTAGAACCCCAAGGACTGAAGGTGGGCATCTGCCGCGTTCAAGTTCAACCGAAGCCTCACTTCGCTCGTCTCTTCGAAGAATAAATCTGTTTATCGTTTATCGTCTCTGCAGCAAAACGCAACGGTTAGCCCTCAACGTCTCCATCTGAGATCTGTTTTCCTTCCTCAAGTTAATCTTTTAATTCTCTGCTTCAATTCATTGAAAGCTGAAATCTTTTGTTGTTTTGTTTAAAAAGATCAATGCTTTACTGTATTGAAGCACTTCCGGTGTTTCTGGGAGGAAGTTTCGGCCTTTCAATCCTGGAAAGCAGTTCAGTTTTTGCACGATTGTGCTCAATTCTATTCTGGTCGCTGCTGATTTTTTCTAGGATAGTGTGTTAAATGATACGCACTCGTGGAGGTTGCTTGGGACCTTTATACTTGAATTCCGTTTCTCTCTATCAGTTTTGCTTTACGCACCCAATTGATCAGTGTCTTGGGGTTTACTGCAAAAGCTCCCCTGTTTCTGGATTGCACTTTCAGAGTTTTCTGTCCCGGTACTCTGTTATTTCTTGTCACTTGAAACCTATAACGTATGCTACGAAGTATGTAGAAGTTTTGGCTCAGACCCAAATCGTTTCTGGTTCGGCAATTCATTCTACTAATGCATATTTATTGGGTTGTTTTGGACGTTCTTTTTGTTCTTTTTACTCAACGTCAAGGTCATATAGGAAAAGAGAGAGTAAAAGAAGAAAGGCAGCTAGCAAGCCTGTTCTTGATGAAGCTAAATTCCAACAGGCAGTTTCTCAACTTCCCCCAAGATTTTGTAATGATG
This sequence comes from Erythroxylum kunthianum, assembly GCA_024582655.2. Lineage (NCBI taxonomy): Eukaryota > Viridiplantae > Streptophyta > Magnoliopsida > Malpighiales > Erythroxylaceae > Erythroxylum > Erythroxylum kunthianum. The sequence goes on along the minus strand of JANIMX020000242.1, from coordinate 1,954,445 downwards.
AATTGCATAATGTCTTAGTGCTGGAAGAAGATCCTCTGGTGTGTTGGGAATTGTTTAATTGGGCATCACAACAGCCTAGGTTTAGGCACGATGCATCCACTTATCATATCACGATCAAGAAGCTTGGTCTTGCCGAAATGTACGAAGAAATGGACATTGTGGTCAACCAAGTGCTTGCAGTCCCTCACATTGGTAATGAGGCGTTGTACAATACAATTATTTATTTTTTCACTGAAGCTAGGAAGCTAACTAGGGCTGTGAACATATTTAAGCATATGAGGAACGGAGGGACCTTGGAATGCAGGCCATCAATTAGAACCTATAATATTCTTTTCACGGCAATGTTGAGTAGGGGAAACAACTCCTATATAAATCATATGTATATGGAGACAATTAGATGCCTGTTTAAACAAATGGTCAATGATGGGATTGAGCCTGATATCTTTGCATTAAATTCTATGATAAAAGGCTATGTTCTTTCACTTCATGTCAATGATGCATTGAGAATATTCCATCAGATGGGTGTGGCCTATAATTGCGTGCCCAATTCATTTTCCTATGATTATCTTATCCATGGATTGTGCGCTCAAGGACGAACAAATAATGCTAAGGAGCTATGCGAGGAGATGAAGAGAAAAGGGTTTGTTCCTAGCAGTAAATCATACAATTCCCTGGTAAATGCTTTGGCTCTCAATGGGGAAGTTGAGGAAGCAGTAACTCGTTTATGGGAGATGTTTGAGAAGCATAAGTCTGCAGATTCCATTACATATAAGACAGTCTTGGATGAGTTATGCAGAAAGGGCAAAGTTAAGGAGGCTATGAGGTTATTGAAGGAGTGGGAAGAAAAATACCTTGTAGACAAACCTGCGTACATGAAGCTTCTACGTGTACTGGAAGATGACTTGGAAGACGCCAATGGAAGAATTTAAACTCAATTAGGCTCAGGTCTACATCTTTTTTGTTTTGCTATGCATGATATGGTAATATTGTAAGTGTAATTGCTTACAGATTCTTTACTACTCAGAATCCAGAAAACAGGCACCCATTGTATGAATCAGAAATTAATATAACATCTCTTGTTATTTTCCTTCTCAAAAAAATTCTTTTTGATTAATTTTAGAATATCTGTTGTATATAGTTCACTTTCTCAGATGCATGAATTTGTTTGTCTATGACTAACTAAGTCAAAGGAGAAAAAGAAGCATCATCAATAAACCTTACTTGTAGTCTCGTAGGTCTAGGGGATTCTCTAACTGAAACTGTATGTATAATTTCTCTATTAATATATCAAACATCTCAAAACTAATCAAATCATTCAGGTTGACTTACTTGCTGAAGAAATATCTTCATTTGTCACATGAAGCCTGATTTGCATTCAGATAAATGTCATCTTAACACGATCAAGTTGTATTTAGATCAAAATTCATTCGTTTTATATTTCTTTATCCAGATGTGCTTTTATGTTCTTGGTATAGGCTCTTCAATGACATTAGTTATGTACTCTATGATGCAACTTGTGGTTTAGAATATGAGGGAAGATGAAAATGAACAAGATCTTTCTTTTTTTTTTGAAAAAGTTAAATATATTGGCCATAAAGGCAAGAAATCAGTCTGAACAAAAGGTATTTACAAAGAGAGATCCAAATTACAAATGCTCTCTACCCAAAGGTTCGGAAACGAACCAATCAACAAGGAAAGATGTCAAAGTATGAATCATGCAAAACAAGCACCTGTAATAGTTAAATATGCCATTTCTCCTGTAGATATTAAGGTTGCTTAGTGTCCCAATTCTGTGCTCCTATTTGCATTCTGATGGTGAGTAGAATTTGCTTATGAAGGGTCTCTATTGGTGTAGTAATGTCTTAGAAGATTCTCCTATTTCTTTCATCCCATAGCCCTGTGACAGTTGAAGTAAGTAAAATCCAGAAACATTTTTTGGCAATAGAATTTTGGTACTGCAACTGTTATAATTGGTCCCATTGCAGAGTAGAGAGTCTTGTATGGGTTAGACATCTGCTGCCTAAGTCCTCCCATAAGCCACAACCATATAGACATTGAAAAAATAGATGAGCGATTGACTCCGGAGCTTTCTGACATAGACAACACCAATTAGGCAAATAAAGATACTTACCCAGTTTGTCGACGGTTTTGAGTTTACCCTTGAAAATGGTCCACAACAGGAATGCATTTCGGGGCAAGATATAGCTCTTCCAAATGTGAGTCAACCATGCTGTATATGGAAGATGTATGTATAGTCTTTCCTTTCCTGATCAAATTGTATATTTACCATCTAGCTGGTGTTTCCATAAGTATCTATCCGCTTAAGTATCACATTCAGACCAGTTAAGTTCTGCTAGTAAAATGTTAGGGACATTCATTCTCAAAAGTGATGGTTTCAGTGAGAGGGCTTGAGCTATAGAACTCTATAGTAGGACTACTGTTTTGAAGGGGTATGCTGGGGAATAGTGTATTAGAGGTCCAACCGACAACCAATGATCATACCAAAAATTGAGACTTCTACCATTGCCTAGGAGAGCTATGAAATCAGAGAAGCATTGAGGACGCCATCGTAATTGAGTTCAACAACTTGTTCATTGAGCAATGGATAGTGAAACAATTATTTTTTTTCGTATTTTCTCCATTAATACAGGTTCATGGTTGATATTGGGTTCATAATTAAAGTTTGTGTTATATCTAACACATGATATTAGAGCGGTTCCATGATTGTATGAATTTGAACGGAGATTTTTGAATTTATTTATAAGGAAATAAGAGAAAATTAATCTGTTATTGTTGATCTAAATTGAAGATTTGTTGCTTGAATTGATGTTGAACAAGTGTTGCATCGAAAAATGGTAAAATGGACTTTGGGGTGATATTTCGATGAAAAATCGCCTGAAAAGTTTCCAAATTTTGCCTTTTCCCAACGACTAGAGGAAAAAACATTGAAGAAGTAGGCATCTACTTCTTGGATATGTTCAATGTCTAGCATATATAATACACGCACGTCAAATAGCTATCGCATGCGGGAACTAGTGTCGGACGCACACGTCAAAAGCGGATGGCACGTTTGCACGTAACCGCACGTATATAGGTGGTGAGCATCTTTGTGTGTCTGACACGTGGTGTGCACTTGGCTGCTGCATCCAGAGGTTCATCAGCGTGGCGTGTACAGTACACGCATTTACAACCCAAGTGTAGCGCTGACATCAACACACTACAGGACAAAAAAACTCAAAATTACCAAAAGTCACAAAATGGTCCCTCAAGTTATTTTGGGTCAGTTTCTAGGGTCCTATGAAATTATAAAGTGATTTTTTTTCATTCAATGAGAGAACAAATTTCTCTTATGCGGTTTAGCATAACATTCAAAGAAATTAAAACCAACCAATGGAAAGATGATACAATTAAGATCATATAGGTATTATCGTAGTTTGCACACTATAGTTTTTCATTTATGTTAGTGAGGTATTAGATATACATGATTGTATTGGATCTATATCGCTTATGACACATGCATTTGATATTTTTTGATATCAAAAGCCTTACCAGACTGAATGATAGACTTTCATTATCTTTGAATCAAATATCTTAAATTGATCGACCTTTACAATGATTTTAGTTAACCACTTTTAATGTTTTTATGGTTGTTACAATAGTTGTACTTAATATTTGTCCAAGGAGAAGAATGTTAGTAATTTTTTAATTGGACAATTATCAAGTTATAGTTAATAAAATCAAATTTGATTTCGATTAAAGATAATAAAGAAGACAAATAAAGGATTTGGTTTAATGGGTTGAAATCCAGTGAAGAAAATAAGCCTTAATCAGTATGGGCTGATTATGTATTGAACTTGTGATGGGGAGACCTAATAAGGTTAATATAAATAACTATTAAAATCTTCTGCTGCCTACCTAAGTTCGTAGATGTTTAGTTTTTCTGACCCGTTAAGAGGCATTACCTGCATAAAGATACACAACTTTCATAAAGATTGATTGAAAGTTTCAGGAACTTGTTCAAAAATTGAGGAGTTTGTTCAACAAGCAATGGATAGCAAAACATGTAATTTTTTGCATTTTTTTCTTTAATACAAGTTCATAGTTGATCATGGGTTCATAATTAAAGTTCGTGTTATGTCTAACATATTATATGTGCATGACCACGTTGGTTTGCTTAGATGGAGGTGTAGATATCATTAGAGGTATAATCACATTTACTGTGTTATCCTAAAGTTGTAGGATATGACGAGCAATGCAATCATAATCACGGTCATTACAAACTGCAACATTTGTAAATTGAAATAATGTAGTGGATTATAACCACAATATTATGGTGCGAGATTTAAAACCCTAATATCATTATTGCATTATAATGATCTTTTACTGTGTTTGGGATGCTTTGTTTGAAGCTTGTAAATCATAATGTATATGTATATTTGCAATATTCTTCAAATAGAACTTTTGCTTCTACTTGATTGTAGATATGTTGTATCTCCGTGTCCAGTAGTTTAAGCATTCCTTCAAAATAGTTTCCGAGGTTGTTCTAGCATAGATATGGGCTAGACATCCGATGCTAGAGTCAGTTTCCAATTCAATTTTTTAGAAAGAAAGAATAAAGTTATCATGTTCATTTAATACAAGATATGTTTCTTATTTACATAGAATGAGTGATGGTTAAGGATCCTTAATAACTCTCACACGTGTCCAAATCTTAGAGACCTATTCACAAATATGATAAAAATTTTGTGACAAGGATACAATAAGAGAATAAACATGTACCAGGATATGACCGAAGGCAATGGATTGCAGGAGAGCCATAACATATGAACGGTCTGATTTTAAATGACGGGATTTGAGGAGAACCAAAATATGAGCCATCTGAATTCGAGAATAGGCAAGATAATTTGTATCTCAAACTACATACAAATTAGGAATTAAGTGAATTTGCTGTGAGAAAATTGGTTTACTAAAAGGTAACGATCATGTTGCCTTAGTTTTGATATCCAACATTTATATGATGATTCCAAAGATAAGGAAAGCGGAAAAAAAACTTGACTGTAGTTGTGAAATATGGCTCCCTCCCACATCATTTATTAAGGGTATGGGAGGATGTCATTTAGTATTATAAAAGGGGACTCCCCTTCACTTTGTGATATCATCCCAAAAATTTGTAACTTCTCTCTCTTCTTGTAATTTTCTGAGAAGATAGTGAAATATTTCGTTGGTGGTGCCCGGGGATGTAGGTATAGTTTTTATACTGAACCTTGTTAAAATCTTGGTGTTCTCTCTTTTAAATTTGCATTTATATTGTGAGTTTTATTTTTCGCTTCCTCCGCACACAACAATTGGAATCAGAGCCGTGATTGCTTCGAACTAATTTTGGAGAGGGTTTTTAGTATGCCCTGTGGTTGCAGCTTAGTCTGATCTTCCATTCCTCTTGTTTGGTTTTACTGCTAGAATTGAGTTCCATCTGTGGAAGTGCATATCTAGGAAAGTTTTGTCGAAAAGGTAATAATCGCCTAAGGAGACTGGGTTTTTAAGTGGGACCGTTTGTGACCTCATCCATCTTTCTTGGGAACTTACCTGATATATTTCTTGTAGATTTAGGGCACTATTCTTGCATACGGTACCATTCTTCAGTTATGCTTTTGAGATAAATAACAGCAATGGCAGAAGAATCCAGTGTACGGTCAACCTCTACAACAGCAACAATAATATCATCAAGAACGATGGTTACCAATGCAAAATTTGACGTGGAGAAGTTTGATGGCACCAAAAAATTCGGCATGTGGCAATGTGAGGTGGTGGACATACTGTACCAACATGAGCTTGATGTTACATTCGAAGAAAAGAAGCCAAATGACCTTGATGAAAAGGAATGGGCTAGAATCAACCAATTGGCGTGTGGTACAATTGGCTTGTGTCTCTCCAAAGAACAGAAGTACCCGTTTATGAGAGAGACTTATTCACATAAGTTATGGAAAGAAATAGAAGATAAGTTCATGAAGAAAAGCACGAAGAATAAGCTCTACGTGAGAACAAAGTCATACTGTTTTGAGTATTTGTCAGGTATCACCATAAATGAACACATTACTAAATTTGATTCATTAGTAACTGATTTGTTAAATCTAGATGAGAAAATTAATGATGTTGATAAGGCCTTGATATTATTAGCTTCCCTCCCTGATGAATATGAGCGTCTTATTGTTAGTATGCTAAATGGCAAGGAAACTATAACCTTTAAAGAAGTTACTACAACCTTGTATTCTAACGAGATCATAAAGAAAGATAAGTTAAAACACATGAGCTCAGGAGGTGAAACCCATGTTGTTAGAGGTTGTAGTCAAAGCCGTAAGCCATGGAGAAGTGGAAGATCACGGTCAAAGGGCAAAGTAGCAAAAGATGAATGTGTCTTTTGCCGAGAGAAAGAGAATTGGAAGAAAGACTGCTCGAAGCTGCAGAAGAAGAAAAGAAAGGTCATAACTGAACTTGTGTAGCTGAAAATAACAAGTCAGATTATTCACTGGCTTGTTTTTCATCAGTGACCGTACTGATGAATGGTTGCTTAACTCAGGAAGCTCATACCATATATGTTCCAGAAAGGAATGGTTCTTCAACTTTGAAGAAATTGACAACGGAGTTGTCTACCTAGCTAATAACCAACTTTGCAAGGTATCTAGGATTGGTTCAATCTACTTGAAGAATCATGATGGCTCGACCAAGGTGTTAACAGATGTCCGGTACATTCCGAAGGTTGCAAAGAATCTCATATCCTTGGGAGCCTTAGAATCAAAAGGCTTCACCCTTCGCATGCAGAATGAGATTCTAAAAATTATTTAAGGAGCACTTATAGTGATGAAAGGAGTCAGGAGAAACAACTTGTACTTTTTCAAGGCAGTACATTAGTTGGCACAACAGCAGCAGTAACAGATGTTGATAAAGAAGCAAAGATGTCCAAGATATGGCATATGAAACATGGACATGTCAGAGAAAAGTCCATGCAAACTTTAACAAAGCAAGGATTATTGAAAGGTGCGAAGAATCACAAGCTGGATTTTTGCGAGCAATGTGTTTTGGGAAAGAAAACAAAGGTGAACTTTGGTATTGCTATTCTTAACACTAAAGGCATTATGGATTACATCCACACATACATATGGGGACTAACCAAGACGACTTCCTTGGGAGGTAAACATTATTTTGATACATTTATTGATGACTTTTTCATAAGAGTTTGGGTGTACATAATGAGATCAAAAGATGAAGTGCTTGAAAAATTTCTCGTCTGGAAGAAAAATGATGGAAAACTAGACTATGAGGAAGATTAAAGTGCTATGATTGGACAATGATGGAGAATATCAAAGTGATCCATTTTTCAATATTTGTAAGGAGGAAGGTATATCGCAACACTTCAAAGTTAGAGATACACCACAATAAAATGGAGCGGCAAAACGCATGAACTGGACCATGTTGGAGAAAGTTTGTGTATGTTGTCTAATGTTAGTTTGGGTAGGTAGTTTTGGGCTGAAACTATCACGTATGTGTGTCATCTCATTAATCATCTACCATCAGTTGCACTCAAAGGGAAAACACCTTTAGAGGTATGCTTTGGCAAACCTGCAAATAATTATGATTTTTTACATGTGTTTGGTTCCACTGTTTATTACCACGTAAAAGAATCGAAGTTAGATCCAAGGGCTAAAAAGGCTTTGTTTATGGGTATCACT